>SNQJ01S0147929.1:27455-38775 GCA_010110895.2 Picea sitchensis
GTAAAAGTATATTTTCATGTAAGTTTTTTATTTTATTTTAATATTTAAAAAAAATATTTTTTTTAATAATTATTAATAAAAGATAGGTGTCAAAATATTTTAAGATATTTAAATATATATAAATTATATTTATTAGTGTTTTTTATTAAAAATTTAAAAAATAATATTTTATTTTTTATTTTTATGAATTTCCATTCTTTTTTAAGATAAATTGTATATATCAATGTTTCATTGAGAAAATAAAGAAAACAATAATTTTTTAATGCATTTTAATATCTATATGATGATAATATAAACTATTGATAAATGTAAAGAAAACATAATTTTAAATTTTTTTTATGGATTTTAATTTTTACATAATGATTATTTATTCTAATTTTTCGCAAATAACAATATTTGATGAAGCAAATTACATTTCCTCATTTTACATATAAACAAAAATTAAACTTAAGTCATGGAAAATAATATTATTCTATAATATCGTAACATTGTAATTTAGTTTTAATTTGTTTGAAAAACAAATTATAGTTTTGAATAATATTTGGTTTCATGTAGTGGAGAGCAATCAAGGAAAACCTAAACTCTGAATGTTTCTAGAGTTAATAATAAATAGATATAATTGAATACTCCAATTATAAATAAATATAATTGAATTATTCATTTCCACAAGGGAAAATTTCTCATTTAATACTTGAAGATAACACTCAGGTCAATACTAATGCATGGAATTATTATGGCCATACACATACATATACCTATGTGGATGCCAATAATGAGGCTAAGTCAGGTGCCTATGCACATTCCAATAATGAGGCTGATGCGGATGCCAATAATTAGGCTGAGGTGAATGCTTTCCTTGGGCATGAAACTCATGATAAGGCTGATGGGTGCATTGATTTCCCTTGTGCTTATGAATGTAGTACTGCAAAATTTCACCTACCCTATAAGTTGAGTATCTTTATTATTTCGATGATAAAAGCATACTATATCTTTTATTAATTACAAAATTGGAACGAGTTATAGTTCTCTAACCATTTGTAGTGGTGTTTTTGAACATTCATTTACCTTTTTAAAAAATAGCAGAGTCCATGCAATACATTATGTGCAAAGACAAAAATAACCCTCAATGTCCTTGGCTTCAAAGGCAGACCAGAATGAAAGAGACCAAGACAATGTTGATGAAATGATATCAATAAGATGTTTCTTGTCAACACTGTCAATAGAGAGAAAGACTTATGCTCTATGCCACTTAATGTTGTAGGTTTGGTACATGAATGTATGGTAGTTGTATATTCAAAAATTACACATATGAGAATAATTAGTGACAGGTAGAATAAGATTTTTCTTACCTTGCTACGTGGTTGTTGATAGGAGCCTTGAAAATTTCAAAATTCATCCAATCATTCCTAAGTGGAGGACTATTTTAATTCCTTCTATCTTTGAGTTGGAGCACACCCAAATCAACAAAAAGAAATCAAAGTTATCACGATAGACATTTTTGAAAGATCTAGTCAACTATCAATTAGCTTTAGTTTACAAGGTAAATGCATGCATTTTCAGGTTTTCTTCTGATTGTACCTATATTTTTCTTATGATTATGATGGGTTTTTCAAAATATAGTAAAATACAATAAACTATGACTTTTATTATGTTTCTAGCATTACAAGAATAGATGGAAAAATAGGAACTCGCATGCAGAAAGGAAGTCATGAAGATCTCTAATCATCCAAGCTATAAAGCACTTCGCTTCTCTAAAACCAACCATACTTGCATGTATATTTTTTGTTTGTCGTGAAAATAGTTGTATGTTGTATCTCATTCTAAATATAGTGTTTCTTTTTAAGTTTTAAGTTCCAATGTTTCATAAACAAAATCCATTGAAGTCAAAATGTCTTCTATTTTAACATGTTTAAACTATAAGGATACTTAATTAAGTGTAGATGAAAGCACAGACACCACACCACACTAGCGTAAAACCTATTTTTGCACCTCTTTATAGTGTTGACAAAGGTGGAACATAAAATCCTTTTTATAGTGTTGACAAAGGACTGTAGCTAAGGAAATTCATTTCAACCTTCCAATTAACTATTGATACATGAATCTATTTACCCCGTGCTCTCCAGTAGCTATTGTATTAGCGTGTGCATTTGAAAACAAACTCATCTATTATTAGTCCCTGTCAAGAGGACTATATATTATGTGGTGTTGTCAAAGGAGGGCTATACTTGACTCATCTTCATTGATCCAGGCGCTTGATTGGTGAGCGAGGTTGCTCCTCAAGTGTTGGGAGGAGGTCTCAGGAATCCAAGCAGCAGGGTCTCAGGAATGAAAATTGTAATACTTTGTTGTGCTAGAGGACTATATATATTATAGGCTTGAGATATATATTATTAGTCCACACTTAGAACCAACAATCAATTTGTAAGTTGATTCCATATTAGTTTGTTAGTTGATCAAAAAATTGTAATATTTTATAATGTTTAACTTTATTTGATAATTTTTTTGTATTAATTCTGAAAAAAATTATGATTTATAATCAGTAGTTTGTACGTTGAATGTATATTAATTTATTTATTGACTAAAAATTTGTGATATTTTATCAAGTTTAACTTTATTCAATAATTTTATATTATTTTAAAATTATTTTCTATGTTATCATTATCAACAAATTAAACCTCTTAGGTGACGAGACTTATTTAATGCGAAATTATTGATGGCCGATGGCACCTCTAATCCATACTCACCAGTCTTTTCACCATTTTTAAATGGCGAAAAAGACTAGATAATTCAGAGATCCGCCGTATTTGGAATTATGGTAGATGAGGATGGAAGCTAAGTTCGCACAGAAACAACCATGGCTTTCTATTTGGAGGCGCCTCAGCCCATCTACTAGATTACAAATTTAGTGGATGAGAGGGGGGCATTCCAGTTCTTGCAAACGCTACGAGATCTGCAGACATTCAAGTGGCAACAATGCCAATATCTCTTCTCTCATATCCTCAGGTTCATATAACCCTGTTGGGCCTGAGTACTCCTCTTCCACCTCTGCCATCTTCCTCCCTCCACGAAGCTCCTCTTCTTTGCAAAACTTTGGTGGCTCTGAATTAGAAAAGGCGAAGTAGAATAGGGCAATTAAATGCAAGGTTATTTAATTCCATTTATAACTATCAGCAAAAGGCGTACACAGGGGCCAATATTTTTTTGGAGATCTAAAATTCTTATTGCTCAATTAAGGCCTAATTCTCATCAACTCCGTTGTGAAATAGGGTGTTGGAAAAGGTCAAAAGAAATGTGGAAGGAAAGAGTATGTATTTTGTGCTTGTCGAAAAAAAAGTGGAAACAGAAAAACATTTCATTTTTAGAGATAGCAGGGCCCTCAAAGAGACAGCAGGAAAATTAATGCAGGTATTCTGGCAGCTAGTTCTTGGGTTAATCTATTCAGCAAAAGAGTTTACAAAGTCAGATGGAAAAGTAATCTGTTCATAAGCTATTTTTTAGCCTCGTGTACGTTAAAATACTTTCTTTCTTTATTTGGAAGGATATTATCCTTGTAAAATGCCATTAATGCATTTTTGTATGATGTACAAACCGACTACGGGGCACTCAAATTGATGGTGAGTTCCATATTTTCCAGGATCTAATTTACCGAAAAGCGAAATAGTTTAAATGGTGTTTATCCCAGGTTGTACAAGCCTGCATTTCATATTTGCCACCTAACTATATTTTCCAGCTTCTTAGTTAGCGCTCTCCTATCCCCACCTCCTGTTAGTTTGGAAGCATATGCACCACTTGTCAGAAAGTAATGGTTTCTCTTAAAACCCGTTACAGGATGAGATTTTGGAAGGATATCTACACGCTGTCAGGAAAATAAAATAATTGTATCTTTTAAAACACATTACACGATGAATCAAATCTTCTGCTAAATCCACCACAAACTGATGTTTCTTTACAATGTTTTTTATTAACAATGAGATTTTGGAACGATATCCACATATCAATCAGGCCAGAAATATCATTAGTGTCTCTCAAATATCATTGTTTAAAAAAGTGAATTAGAATCTTTTGTCATAATTTCAGGTTGTCCGTACTGATTATTTCCAAACAGTCTGTAAACATCTTTGATAAAGATACATCAACCAACAAAGGCTCAACTAATGAGCGTTGTTGTTCATGATGGACTCCAGATGCTGCCAACACCATACGTAGAGCAATACGGTTTTCTGTGACATACTCCTCTTAATGACTATAATCAACTATTCCTGCTGGAGTAATGTGAATTGTACGCCTAGTTCTAAGGCAGGTCGAATAAACAGTAGACCCTCTCTTGAAATTTGTGGAGAAGAGCGAGGGATGCGCTGGGTATGAATCTATGCTTCCTCATTCCTAATGAGTCGAATGAAAGGCCTACTCTGAATGAGAGTGTTTATACTCGGTCTAGTTCTTCCAATACAACTTTGTTGGGAGGGGCATAGGAATCGACTGTGGGACCTGTACGAGACCTGTTTCTAAATTAAATTGTCATAGTTTAAAGCCAGAAAAAATGGTCCTTTTCGATCAAAATACACAAAGGTAAATGAGGCGATAAATCGGGAGTCATATTAGTCCGAAATATCAGAGGGCGATAAATCGGGAGTCATATCAATCTGAAATATCTTTTGACATGGGAGATCTGGCCCACTCAAGATCAGACTTGGCGCACTCGGTTGTGGAAGTGGAATTGTCCACTGAAACTAAAACTCTTTACTTGTCTATTCACAGAGAATAAAATCTTGGTCTGGGACATCCTTCAGAGCAGAGAGAATAAAATCTTGGTCTGGGACATCCTTCAGAGCAGGGGTTGGTCAGGCCCAAATCGCTGCATTCTGTGTAAGGAGGAGAGTGAAACCTCATTTCACCTCTTTGTGAGCTGCAATTTTACCCGGCAAGTCTGGCTTCACGTCATAGAATCACTAAAACTAACTGAACAGTGGTTGGGACCTTCGACGTACTCCTGCTTCAACTCTTGGTGCACAAATCGCCAGCTCTACCCCTCGCTGCCAGCCACGGTCTGTTGGAAGGTTTGGCTGACAAGAAATGCTGCCATCTTTGATGATAAACCCCCCTCGGTTATTATGGTGACAAGCCTCATACTTTTTGCTGTCGACCACCCTTCCCCCCCCAACATCGCACAGAAAGTCCGCAGATCTTCTACAACTCTCCCATTTGATAAAGCTATCCCCTGGTTCGACGGAGCTGCCCAATCAGGAGGATCACTTTGCGGGGCAGGAGGCCACATCCATATTAGCTCGCATACCTCCTATAGATGGTCTCTCAACAGAGGACAAGGAACCAATACCAAAGCCGAACTTTTGGGGGCTTGGGCTTCCCTAATTCTGGCACAGAGGTTGAACACCGACGACTTGCTTCTTCTTGGAGATTCCAAAGTCATTATCTACTGGATAAATGGCGAGGCTGACCTTCGATCAGCAGCTCTGGAACGCTGGAAAGAGCGAACTATCGAAGCCAAAAGTTTCTTCAAGAGCCTAACTGCCTCTCACATCTACAGAGATGAAAATGCCACCGCAGATCAACTATCAAAACTAGCATTTTCCCGACCTCTCGGTCTCATAACTATCACCAGATGGGAGGACGACAATGAAGGCCCCCCAATCCTGCTCAAAATCCGATGCGACAGTCATTAGGACACCGATTCCACCATTGGCATTGTGTCTCTGCTCTGTTTCAGTTCTGTCTCGGCAATTATGTATTCTGATATCAACAGGCAACCCACTCCAAAAAGATATGGCTGGCAGCAAGCAACCCACATTTCACCAGCCGGAGTCACCTATGAACACAGTTCATGGCCGAGAATGTAATTTGGACAATCTGCGTGATTTTTACATTGTATTCTCATTGTATTTTCATGACACCAGTGAGCAACAAACAACACTACACAGGCCTCCTGTAGCTGCCAATTGTTGTTGTTTTTTTGTAAAAATATTATATCCTTTTGAATATAATAGTGCAACTTTCCCGTGGAAAAAAGGTAAATGAGTATTAGATCCATGTTTTAACACCATAGTTTTGTGGCCACGAGCCAGAATGATTGGATGTGTCCAGCATGACAGCTCAACAAAGACCATGAATAACTTGACACATCTAGCATGGCAACTTAGTTCATTGTTTGGCAGGGACTAAGCTGCCATGCAACTCTTGTTGTGTATGCTTTCGTTATCCAATGTTCTTTTCTTTGTGAAAATATTTCATGAGTCAACCTTCTTTTCCATACCCTCAACCCTAAAAGAAAATATTTCATGAGTCAACCTTCTTTTCCATACCCTCAACCCTAACCCTAACCAACTCTTTTCTTCTTGTTTGACTTGGAAAATCATTAAAAGGAAAATTAGAAAATATCCTTCAAATTATATTGAACATGAAAATGAATTTGAGAAGAATATTTAAAGAATGTGACAACCCTTCCTACAACATTCACCTATAAGAAAAATTAGTAGCCAGGTTTTTTTTTACTAATTTAGTATATATAGAAAAATCAAACTTCAATTCACATTTTAATTGAAAAAAAAAAATAGAAAACTGCATAACTACAACTAACGATAAAACAAAAATAATCCGGTAGCAGTGATTCATTATGGGAAATTTATTATAAGAATGTCATATTACTATTTGAAGGATCACAAAGCTTTTCTTCTCTTTTTTTCTCCATATTAGAGTACCCCAGATGGAATAAAATCCAAGCCGAGCTCGAGTTTGCGGTCTATAGAGGACTCATAATACTTCTTAACAGGTAAACTCTCTAATTCCTTTATAATTCACTCTGCAATGGCTCCATTTTTTTCTGGACAGAAACCCTATCCAAATCTGTAAATGCAATCACCTAGTACTTTCATTGCATTTCATTATTAGATGACAGAAACCCTAGCGAAATCTGTCAATGCAATCACCTAGTACTTGCATTGCATTTCATTATTAGATGTCTGTAATTTTTTTCCTACTTCACATGCTCCAACGATTGCTTAAACTAAATCTATTACTAAAGGTTCTTACAATACATACTGTGAAGAAGATAAATTAGTTAGTAGTTGATATATAGTGAAAAAAGAGAAAAGATAAATTAGTTAGTAGTTGATATATAGTGAAAAAAGAGAAGGAGCTAGAGTGACAATCAAAGGTTTGTGGTTGCAAGCCATGAACCATGACACTCGACTCTATATGGACTACTTAGAAAGCCATGAAAAATTTTAATTATAGTATTGTCAATGCAGATTGAGCTCGAAGGACAATATTGTCATTGTATTGATGGTATTTCCAGTGAGCTCTTGTCAGTGTGCATTGATGGTATTTGTAGAGCTCGAAGGACGATATTTTTAGTGGATTGATGGTATTTACAGTGAGCTCTTGTCAGTGCATTGATTCTCTTTGCAGTGAGCTCAGAGGACAAAAAAATTTCGTGGATTGAACCAATGATTTTTTTTAATTTTTTAATTTTTAAATGATATTGGGATTTTGACAAATATTGCAAGGCCTTTTTTTCAGGGTTTCAAAAAAATAATTATTTCCTACTGTAATGAATGCAATTTAGTTCAAGATTTTATTTATACTAGGAATAAACTGGTAAATAGACAACTTAATAACAACAACATAAATACAATAGACCAACTAGTAAAATACATTCCTCGACCTCCAGGTTTTGGTTGATTTATCCCCTTGATCCTTTGCTCCGTTCCTTCCCAAATTGCCCAAAACTGAATATTTACCTCCCAACCAACTAGGAACAACCTCTCCGGCTCCCTAGCTCCAGGAATCCTTGCGGTTTCTTGGCCCCAGAGCCCAAAGTTCCTAGCAACAACAATGCCCCTGTAAAAGTCCCCCAAAACAATCTTCTCCCTTGCAATCTCCTCCCTTTCTCTTCTTCTTCTTCTTCTCGTGTTTTTACAAAAATAAAATAACCCCTTCCAAGTCCTCTCCCCTCTACCTTATCCCCTCTCTTGAATCCCCCTCCCTCATTCATTTCCCAACTAACTTATCCCCTCATTAATTCCCTCATCTACCATTAAATAATAAAATAGAAAAATATTCAAATGTATTTATTTTAATAATCAATTTAATTTAATTTAACAAACTATGATCAATAAAAATCAAATTGGACTATTACATACACCCACCCTTCAAGAAACTTCATCCCAAAGTTAGAGTAATTTACAATACAAGGGTAATGATACATGATTCATACATCCCTATCAGATAAACAACATTATCAATTTAAAACACTTATACATACTAGTATACATGTGCAAGGCATGGATGTGTAGCTAGCACATACAAGACTCACACATGTACTAATGACAATAATTATCACACCTAAAGTAATTCTTGTATGCATCCAATCCAATCAACAATGCCATTCATTTCATAAAGAATAATAAACCATTTAAAAATATTCACAAAACCCCTCAATTATAATAATTTAGCATAAACAACATTCACTTAGATAATTGTAGTTCAGTTAAGCAAATATAAATATACGTACATACATACATACATACATACATACATACATACATACACACACACACACATATATATATATATATATATATATATATCAACAAGAGGAATTCAATAAATTCTATTATAAGGTGAAAACTCCACACACTGTCAACTACTTCTAGCCATCCTTCCTCCCTAACCTACTTCCATCTTCCATCCCTATCCTTCCTTTGCTGGACTATCTTGGAGCATCAACTATATTGACCTAACTCCTGAGAGAACCCGTAAGCGGAAGTGTCAACTCTCTTGACCAAGATTCCCTAGAAGACAATTGACAATCATCTTCACATGTCTAGAGAAGCATGAGCTAACGTCGTCCTCCCATGAATCTAGGTTTCAGAGGATACATGGTCGAAAATGCGTCCACCCCTTCTAATAGAAATAGGTTCAACACCCTACTATGGACCATATAGTGGCATTGTGTTGCTGGGAATTTTTTTATCATATATTTAGTTGCAGGCAGTTTCTCCACCTGAAAAACCTGCACGTGTCCACATATCATAGAAATACATTTGAACCAACATAATTTCACATACAAAGATCTATACCATATTGTTTCTCATTCTATGTTCACGACATCAACCTTTTATTATCGTTATCCTTTGGCCATTTCATAGCCCATTGGCCTGCATATTAGTCTATAACACAAACTCATGCATATCCATGCATTATTATCATGTAAATGCATTTAATCATATCCTCAATTCGGTATCCATGTACCAACAACTTTAAATGTCAAAATTTTCAAGTTAGAAATAGGTTGCATAATATCCATCATAATTCAAATAACGATAAACATTCATAGAATTGACACACATAGGTCCATATGTCTTAAAATTTCAAGTGTATCATTAATATTTTCATAGTAAATAGAAAATAAAGATGATTAGGCCTTATGTAATTCTAGTTGTCTAAGTCAAAAGGTGGCATTACATACATCCAACCTTCGGGAAACATATACCTAAGGTGGTAAAAAAAGTGAGGGATGATATCATCGTAAGGTCTCTACATCCTCCAAAGTAGAAGATCATGGGCTATACTTGTCCCATTTGATCTTAACGTGGTCTACTAGACGATTCCTGAGATTTTGGACCCTACTGTCCAATCTGCGTAATGGTTTGACCATGATGGTTCCTGTGTCCGAGACCTACAATTCCTTCCATTTCAGTTTATGAGATTCGTCAACAAGATACTGATGTAGAACATATACATGATAAAAATTATGAGTTTTATGCAAGTGGGATGGAAGTACAAGACAATATGAAAAGGGTCCAATTCTCTCTTGGATTTTGAACGGTCCTATAAATCGAGGTGACAACTTTGTCCCCTTCCCGAACCAAATGGTACTCTTATTAGGCTTGATACGAATGAAAAATTGATCTCCCACATTATAACTTTGGTCAGTCCTATGTGCATTAGCATAAATTTTCTGTCTATCTTGTGTTCCTTTAGTCGCTGCCTAATATGAATCCTTTGTTCCTCCATCTCTTGAACCAATTCTTTCTCAAGTGTCACTGGGTCCTCTAAACTTTTTCAACTCAACGGTGTCCCGCATGGCCTTCCATATAGAGCTTCATAGAGTGGCATTCCAATGGAGCTATGAAAACTGTTATTGTAGGCGAACTCTACCAAAGGTAGGTACTTCTCCCAATGGTTTTGATTATCCATAGCATACATTCTAAGCACGTCTTCCATAACCTGATTTACTCTCTCAGATTTCCCATCTGTTTTGGGATGATATGTTGTGCTTAAGTTCAACTTAGTTCCCAATGATGACTACAAACTTGTCCAAAACCTATATGTGAATTGGGAGTCCCTATCTGAAATAATCTTCTTGGGTAACCCATGCAGACGAATGAACTCACTTATAAACATGCATGCCACATTAGTGACATCATAAGTGTCTCTAACCAGAATAAAATGAGCACTCTTGGTAAACTTATCAACTATCACCAGAATGACATTGTGTCTGTGCGATGTGAATGGCAATTCCAAAACAAAATCCATAGAAATGACTTCCCACTTGGACATAGGAACATCATGCAGTTGTAGGACACCTGCTGGGTGGTGGTGGTCAGCCTTCACTTGTTGACAATCTAGGCACTTGGCGACGAAATGGAATACATCACACTTCATTCCTACTCAGAATAAAAGATTCTTCATGTCCGTGTACATTTTCTTCACACCCGGATGTGAAAAAAAAAGTGATCTATGGGCTTCCTTGAGTATGATGCTTCGAATATACCCTCCCTTGGGGATGCAAATCCTTCCCTGATATCTTAATAAGCCATCTTATTCCAGGCTATCTCCTTCATACTTTGTATATAATTTCCTCCCACTCCGAAGGGTTAAAATAACCTTTAAATACCAACTATCTCCAATAAGTTTCCCCAACACTCGCTCCCTCAGATTAAATTTCAAGGGTACCAAGGAGAAGACACATGGTATCCAGCTCAAGGAATCCATGACCAAATTCTCCTTTCCCTTGATGTATGAAATTCCAAAATTGTACTTACTCATAAAATCATTCCATCACCTCTGTCTGGTATTGAGATCCCTTTGAGTGAAGATATTCTTTAAGATTTCATGTCCTGTTTTGAGCTCAAATATTCACCCCACTAGATAATGCCTCCAAAGCTTCATAGCTATCATTACAACTTCCAAATCTAAAACATAAGTAGCGTAAATCTCCTCATGTTACTTCAACTTTATTGATGTATACACTATCACTCCCCCATCCTGAATTAGCACGACCCCCAATCCTTTCTTCGAG
>SNQJ01S0147929.1:38785-60435 GCA_010110895.2 Picea sitchensis
AAATTCTCCACCATTATCTATTCTCAATACCTTTATTTTCTTTTCTGTCTTATTGTCTACCAGAGTCTTAAACTCTTTAAATTTATCAAATACCTCATATTTCTTTCTAAGAAAATAAATCCATATGTTCCTTGAGAAATCATCTATGAATGAAACATAATACACAAATTTACCTAGGGATGGAACAGGAACAGGTCCAAAAACATCACTGTGTATCAACTCTAAGATCCCCTTTGCTCTTGTAGCACTAGATGGGAATCTTACTCGATTTTGTTTACCATATATGCAATGTTCACATAAATCAAAATCCATAGTGCAATTAGACATACCTTCAACCATACCTTTACCGTGTAGTGTTCGAAGGCCCTTTTCTCCAATATGCCCCAATCTTTGATGCCACAACATGGTCTTCTTTTCAGGGACAATATTGGTCTTTTCTCCTTCATTTCTATGCTTAGGGACAACAGAACTGTTACACCCATTAGTATAAGTTATTCCCAACAACTTGTACAGAGTTCCACACCGAACTCCCCTCATCAACACCATTTCTCCTCGTACCATCTTGCAAGTGCCCTTTCCCAATATAGTATCCACTCCTGCATCATCCAACTTGCTTACAGATATTAGGCTCCTGGCTAGTTTTGGAATGTGAAGAACCCCAGGGAGAGTTCTAATCCTTCCATCTTTTAGCAACAACTTAACCCTTCCACGTCCCATGATTTTTGCTATCGAGTCATCTCCTAGGAATACATCACCACCATCATATTTTTCATATTCAGAGAACCACTCCCTGTGAGGAGTCATATGATATAATGCACCTGAGTCGATCAACCATACATCACGGTCTTCATGTGTACTTGTAGATGCCAGGTAAACATCACCTCCTTCTTCAGTGGAGGTTTTCACCTCTGTGGAAGAGGTACTATCAGATCCCTTTAGTTTTTCAACCTTCTTAGACTTGCAATATTTCTTATAATGCCCTGTTTTACAACATTTCAAGCATTTCCTCAAAGATTTTCCTAGAGACTTAGATCTACCTATATATTTAGTTCTCCCCCCCAAAGGCTTAACAAGATTCCTTTATTGGGTTATGACCTCTTACAAATAAAGCATCTGTGCTATGACTATCCATGCTTTTCCGCCTCATCTCTTCAGATAACAAGGATGAAACTACATCCTCATACTTCAAAGTAGATTGAGTGGTACTACCAATTGATACAAGATTATCCCAAGAGTTTGGCAAAGAACATAACAAAGTAATACACTTATCTTCTTCTACAATCGTAATATTAATAGAGACAAGTTGACTTACCAGAGTATTAAATACATTTAGATGTTCTGTCACAGAATCTCCATCTTCCATCCTATGATGATACAACTTATTTTGAAGAAACAACTTGTTTACCAGGGACTTTGATTGATACAAATTCCCTAACTTATTCCATAGTTCCTTGGCTGTAGATTCTCCCGAGACATTCAACAACACCAAATCTTCCAAGGAGTGTCGAATAGTAATCCTTTCTCTTCTGTCCAACTTCTCCCAATCTTCCTTTGACATACCAATAGGTGGTGTACTAGTAGGTTGTGTACCAGTTGTTTGTGTGCCAGTAGGCTGCATACCAGTAGGCTCCGTCAAAAATCCATTGTTCTTTGTCTACAAGAAGGTCCTCCATCTTGAGCTTCCATAGCTCAAAGTTTTTACCGTTGACCTTCTCAATCTCGATTCTAGAAGAGCTCGCCATTACTCTTTATACACTCGAATAACCCTTGCAAAAGCTCCCACTAAACCCAGGTTTATCACAGACCCAAGATAAACTTGATCTATCAAGACCGAGCCAAATCCTCAACAACAAAGGCGTCCCTCTGAAGCCAAAAATGAGCTCTGATACCACATGTAAGTTTTAAACCTATGAAGTAAAACAATGCATATAGATTCTTAAGCAAAACATAATTTAATCAATGGCTCATACAGATAGTACACAGATATTTATACTAGAAACCCTCAACTGGGGAAAACCTCTCTTATATTCATTATATCGAATTTCACCATTCACCATACAATATATAAAATGTTTTTAGGTATTCCGTAGATACCAAAACCCTAATCCATTAATTTGAGATTAATTTAGAAAACCGCTAAAAATAGCAAAAACTGCCCAAATTTTTTTTCGGGGCACTGCCCCGGGCTACCGCCTAGTGCCAAACGCTGCGCGTAACCAGAGGGGGGCATACCTGGCCCCCTCTGGGACCCCCCTAGGAAGTTCCCAACGCACACGACACAAAGAGAACTATTAGAGGGATCATCAGACGCAGTTTTTGAATCTGACGCGCCCACACACACACATGCAAAGAATACAACACATAGCCAACATTCTCCCACTTGTTGTTTTCTTTTCATCTATGGGTCCATATGATTATATAGTAAACAATCTAGGGAACCAATGCCCATTGTTACTCTACACCACGATAACTTTTCTGTGCTCACAGACTTTGTAAATGAATCTACAACATTCTTCAAAGTGTCAACCTTTTCCAGCAACACCTTTTTTTCCTCAATCATGTCTCTCACAAAGTGATATTGAACATCAATATGCTTTTTATTCAAATGATAAGATGGTTTCTTTGCTAGTAATATTGCACTCTAACTGTCACAATCTAATCTCACTGCTTGTTGTACCGACCCAATACCTGAACACAATCTTTGTAACCATACTGCTTCCTTGCTTACATGAGTGGTTGCCATGTATTTAGCTTCTTTAGCTGAGAGTGCCACTACAACTTGTCTTTTTCTCATCCAACTGATTGCTGCTCCTCCGCTATAGGTTAATACATACCCATATAGATCTCTTACTGTGATCGGATCTCAACCAGTCTGCATCAACAAATCCATGTCCACCACTCTGTCCAATTTCGGTCTTCATTGGTAACACAATCCATAGTGGTGCCATAATCACACGAAGACCATACTGCTGGCATCCAATGCTCATTCCACGGTTTTGACATATACACTGCTCAAAACTCCCACTTTAAATACAATGTAAGTCTAAATCTGAGACCATTGCATACATCAAATGCCAAGCTGCATTGGCATACAAAACATGGGACATGTCCTCTTCTTCTTCGAGTGTCTTGGGAAAATGATATGCAAATAGAATTTACACCTATAGGAATGGAAACCTTCCACCCGGTTTACTTCAACACATATTAAACCTCCATAATATCGTCTCAACATATTTTCTTGATTCAACCAGAGTTTCATGTAAACATGAAACTCTGGTTGAATTAAAGAAAACATGTTTATACAATATTACAGAGGTTTAATTTGGAGGATAGCTACAATTTCAGCTCCTTGTTAACATCCATGTTACTT
The DNA here is from genome assembly GCA_010110895.2 of Picea sitchensis. Taxonomy (NCBI): domain Eukaryota; kingdom Viridiplantae; phylum Streptophyta; class Pinopsida; order Pinales; family Pinaceae; genus Picea; species Picea sitchensis. The sequence continues at coordinate 42,156 of SNQJ01S0147929.1, forward strand.
CCTACCATATATGTCATCAACATACAAAACTATATAAATGAAGTGATTACCAACACTGCTTGGAATATACCACGGTGATCCAACCTGCTTCTTACAAATTCCAACCCAAGGATGTATGTGTCCAAACTTTTGGTACCACATCCCTGGGTACGTTCTTCGGGACATATAGTGACTTCTTTAACCTGGAACCAACTCTTTCTTTTCCCTTCACTACAAAGCCTTATGGACCTTCATGTAGATTTCTTCTTCTAGATCCCTATGTAGGAATGTTGTCTTCACATCCATTTGTTCCACTTCAAGATACAAAAGTTAGACATGTAGATAAAATAAATCTAATAGAAGTTAACTTAGAAACATGAAAGAAATATCACCAAAGTCAATTCCCTCTACGCGTCAAACTTTACCTCTTGAGCTTTGTTTCTCCACTTTTCCTTCGCATTAAACTTCTTCTTAAACAACCATTTTCTACCAACAAATTTTCTTCTAGTTGGCAGCTCAACTATATCCCATTTATCATTTCCTTATCAGTCCATTTATTTCAACCATGGCCTTCTTCAGGGTTTACTATCCTGCGATTCCTTTGCTTCTGGGTTCACGGGATCATCATCGGTAATAGATAATGAAAAATTTGAACGGAAATCATTTGGACTATACCTTTTTGGTTGCTTTTTTTCTCTCACTGATCTCCTCAATAAAGGGGTATGGGGTTCTTCTTATTCTTCTTGGATAGTTGATTTTGTATCATCCAACACAAGTTCTATTTTCTTAGGTTCTTCTTGTGTTGGTAGGAATTCTTTTTTGGACACATATTTTACCTCTGAAAACAACATCTCGACTATGTGATCTTCTGCTTGGTATCACGGGTTCCAAAGGCTTATAACCTTTCACACCATCTTTTTCACCAATAAGTCACACTTTTCAACCTTTTTATCCGGCTTACTCCTATTTTCATTTGGAACATGTACCTAAAAGCATCACAACAAACACTCTAAGATGTTTAAAGGGGTTTATTTTCAGTCCATACCTCATGTGAGTTTTATCATCCAACGTTGAAGAAGGCGACCGATTGACCAGGTAACATGTTTTACCTTGCCCTACGCCGAATTATTGTCCTAACCCGACATCGCTAGGCATGCTCCTTTCTTTTTCCATTAGTGTCCTGTTCATCTTTTCTACAACTCCATTACATTTGAGGGAGTGTATGGAGTAGTCTTACGCCTTTCTATACCACACTTCTTACAGAATTCTTGAATTCATTACAAATTCTCCACCATTGTCGATTTCTCAATACCTTTATTTTTTCTTTTACATTAGATTTTTCTACTGCCAAGGCCTTAAACTCTTTAAAATGATCAAATACCTCATATTATTTCTTTCTAGGAAAATAAATCCATGTGTTCCTTGAAATCATCTATGAATGAAACTTAATACATACCGCAGTTACCTATGGATGGAATAGGAATGGGTCCAAACACATCATTATTGTATCAACTCTAAGATCCCTTTGCTCTTGTAGCACTAGATGGGATTCTTACTCAATTCTGTTTACCACATATGCAATGTTTGCAATCAAAATCCATGAGTGAAATTAGACATACCTTCCAGCCATACCTTTACCATGTAGTGTTGAAAATCCCTTTTCTCCAATATGCCAAAGTCTTTGATGCCACAGCTTGCTTGGTCTTCTTTTAAGGGACAATATTGGTCTTTTTCTCCTTCATTTCTATGCTTAGGGACAACATAACTATTAAACACATTAGTATAAGTTATTTCCCAACAACATGTGAGTTCCACACCGAATTCCCCTCATCAACACCATTTCTCCTCATACCATCTTGCAAGTGCCATTTCGGGAATCTGATTATCCTCACGTATCCAACTTGCTACAGGATAATGGGCTCTGGCTAGTTTGGAATGTGAAGAACCCGAGGGAGAGTTCTAATCCTTCCATCTTTTAGCGACAACTTACCGTCCATGATTTTTTCTTTATGGAGTCATCTCTAGAATACATCACCACCATTGCTTATTTTCATATTGAAGACCTCTCCTGTGAGGAGTCATATGATATGATGCGCCTGAGTCAATAAACCATACATCCAGTGCGCATGTGTATATTCCAGGGTAAACATCACCTCCTTCTTAGGTGGAGGTTTTCATTTCTGTGGAAGAATTTTCTCGAATCCCTTTAGTTTTCAACCTTCTTAGACTTACTGTCTTTCTTTCATACATTTTTACAACATTTCTAGCATTTCCTCAAAGATTTTCCACGGAGACTTAGATATACCTATATATTTAGATCTCCCCAAAGAAACACCAGATTCCCTTTGTGGGTATGACCTCTTACAAATAAAACATCAATGCTATGACCATCCATGCTTTATGCCTCATTTCTTCTGATAGCAAGGATGAAACTACATCCCCACACTTCAATGTAGATTGAATTGGGTACTACCAGATTGATACAGCAGTTATCCCAAAGGTGCGGCAAGGGAACATAACAAAGTAATACACTTATCTTTAAAATCATTATTAATAGAGACAGAGTTGACTTGCAGTGTGTGACATTTTAGATGTTTGTCCATGAGAATCTCCATCTTCATCCCTAAGATGATACAACTTCTTCGAAGAAACAACTTGTTTACACAGGGGACTTTGATTGATACAAATTCCCTAAGTGTTATTCCATAGCTCTCCTTGGGCGTAGATTCAAAGATGTCATAACCACCAAATCTTCGGGGTGTCAAAATAATAATCCTACTCTTACATCCAACTTCTCCCAATCTTCCTTTTGACATACCAATGGGTGGTGTACTAGTAGTTTATTGTGCTAGTGGGTTTATTATTACCAGTCGTCTGTGTGCCCGATGGGTTTACATACCGAAACATTGTGCAGGATCCTTAACAATCCATTGTTCTTTGTCTACAGAGGTCCTCCATGTGGCTTCCATGGCTCAAGTCACCATTGACCTTCTCTCTCTCGATTCTAGAAGAAATCACCATTCCTCTTTCTACACTTTAATAACCCTCTGCAAAAGCTCCCCTTGAACCCAGGTTTATCACAGGCACAAGATAAACTTGATCTATCCAAAGGCCGAGACAAATCCTCAACAACAAAGGAATCCCTAAAGGCAAAAGCTTGAGCTCCTAATACCACATCGAACAAACCTTTGTGAAGTAAAACAATGCATATAGATTCTTAAACAAAACAAATTTAATCAGTGACTCCATGCATGGTACACAGAAAAGAGATTTATCTTGGAAACCCTCAGCAGGGAAAGCCTCTCTTATATTCATTATATGAATTTCACCATTCACCATACTATTATATACCAATGTTTTAGGTATTCCGTGAATGCCAAACCCTAATCCCTTAATCTGATTTGTAAATTAATCCCTTGATCCGGGATTAATTTAAAAATCCGATAAAAATAGAAAAATCCGCCCAAAACAAATTTGGACATTTCTCAGGAGCCTCTTGCGGTGATGAACTGCACTTGCGTAATAGGGGGCCATACACACCTTGCCAGGATCCCCCTAGGAATCACCCAACACACAAGACACAAACAACACTACTAGAGAGATCGTGGAACTTAGGTTGAAATAGAATCACGATCTAAATACACACGCATGCAAAGAATATATAACACATACCAGCAATTACTACTCGCTCTTCCCATTGGGGCCTTTCCTTCTCTATGCACGAATCTTGATTGTAACTTTGGGCAGTGACGCTGGTAATGGGGTCTCCCGAATCCCCAACAGGTAACAGTAGATTGAATCTGTGCATTGTTATGTGTCTTTATTTGAAATGAGTTCCTTCCCACGGAACCCACCTTCCTACTAATTGTTCTCGGTCATGGAATTTCTTATTATGTGATTGGAAGATAGGTGGGATGTTGCATTAGTTGCCATTGAAATACCTATTATGGGAGAATTCTCTAGAGTCTTGATTCTATTGCAATACAGGTGTCCTAGGCTTCCTCCCCTAGAAGGAGATCCTTGGGGCCTTTCCCACGAATCTAGGATGTTGTGGAATGGTTGATCTCAACACCTCCATTTAATATCATATGATCCTCCGCGTAGTGAGCATTTTCAATTGCTTATTCACATTGATGGTTTCCACATATGTACTATGGCCCTTATCTTAGGGTTTAACATGTACACAAATTTTTCTGCCTTTCATTGATCAGTATCCATGCAAGGACATATTTTACTAACTCGATGAACATGATGTCATACTCTTCCACTATCTTTCTTCACTGAACTAGAGGCATGAAATGATCCTATTTGTTGTTCCTCATAGTAAGCAGGGAAACTATTTCCTCTAGAACCTTTCCTCAAAATCTAGCATTAGGCCAGGTAATGGGGTAAGGTCAGCTACCTCTCCATATTACCCACCAGTTCAAGACATTTGTACCTCAAATTTGAAATATACATTCTCTTCGCCTTTGATGTGGAGCATAGTCTCTTGGAAAAACATCATGTCCTTACTTCCAACCATGCCTCTACATGTTCACTTGCATGAGCCCCCACAAACTTTGGAATTTTGATCTTCTGTGGTTATCTAGTGATGTCCCCTCATTGGGCCCTCCCTCTGAGTCCCTCGCCGTTTCAAGGTTACCCACTCAGATGGTGGGGGTTCCACTTCAACATTTGTTGACCGAAATCCCTTTAGTGTCTCATTAATATCCTCTATGGAGCACAAAAATGAGAGCTAATTTTAATTTGATAGTGGTGGTAGTCTTGTGATTGGTGGTCCCTTGTGATTCCCCTTAGCCTCAATTTTCGAATCCAACCATATTGAATAAATGAATCTGGATTAAACCAAATGCTCAGGGGAAGATTTTAAGGAATTCCATTTCTAAACCATCACCACAAACATAATTGATCACGAGAACTTACGACCAACCAATTGCAATTTCAGGACAACTAAACATCAACACACATTTTGGAAGTGGATTTTAAATTTTAAAGAAGGCATATCACACAAATATATTGAAAGGATTGTAATTAAAGAGCCTATTTAATGTTTTGGAGTTGGATGATCACATAAGATCATTCAGTCATTTTCTTTTAATGGTAGAGTCTGGTCTGGTTCGATGTGTTTGATCTGATCTGTTTGTCACAAATATCTATTGTAATAAATTCTAGTAGTAGATGGAGGCTTTTATTTGATAGGGTAGATCTAGAGTAATTGGAGGGAAAAGATCGAAGAGCCCCTCTTGTATAAAAACTTTGTATTGTTTCCCAGAAGAAGAGGCCCCAAGTTGTTGGCATTCTAAGCATTTTGATAATTGTTTCCATTGTAGTTGAGATTCGAGAGCTACTAGAAACAATTTATCCAACATTTATTCGGTTGAATGAATGTGGCTGCCGGTGTGTCCCAAATGTGCGGTGTTTCTTTGTCTATATGAATGAATGAATGGTGAACACTACATCTATTTGAAATTCTCTGTCATTTTCTTGTTCTTGTGTTATGAATACATTTACTTGGTTGAATGTATGAATCAATGAAGACTATATAAAGTTTCAATTGTTTCTCTTCTGACAAGTGCAAGTGTGCATAGTTTCCACAAGGAATGGTTGAAGGAGTCTATTTGGAATCATAAGCTCAGAAGGGAAGATGTGAAACATGTGTGAGAAAATTCATATAGATGCATAGGTGTGCATGATAGGTCCACTGACTGGAAAATTACATTGAGATAGTTTACGAGTGGGTGAGAGGAACCTCAGACATTTAGGTATTTTAGGAGGAAACAATAGAGCATCAGAGTTATTTCAAGGAGTGCACAATCATCCTTAAAGAGGAAATATTGAAGGAGGTTTGTTCGCAAGGAGTGCACGATAGAGGTCTCATGACTTCAGTTGAGAGGTGGCCAGGAAGTTGTCTGAGAGAAGCTAAGTTTTGGAGAGGGACTGTTGCAAAGGCGTGCATGAAGAAAATTCAACTAAGTGTGAAAGAGCACTTTCGAGGAGAACGTTAGAGGAGGAACAAACTCAGAGGGAGAAATGAGAAATGTTCAAGAGTCCTTTAAGGTTTCCCAAGGTTAACGAACGAGATCCATCTAGGATGGATCAAGATCATTCCATGTCGTCAGATCTGGGAAAAGTTAGTAGAGGAAGGATTAAGCAAGTGAAGAATTTATCTGGGAAAAGTTGCACGGAGGATTAGTCGTGAAGCCTTTTGGAACTTCGTGGTTCAGAGTGTTGAGAAGTGTTGAGAAGTGGGATCGACGAATTCACAAAGCGAATATTAACTATTTTCCACGAGGAGACATGTGGCAATGGATTAGAGAATCTAGGAGTTAGAGGTTTGGAGGAGTTAAGTGTGGAGTAAGTGAAATTTTGCAAAGTCATGAAACTTGAAAATTACAAATGGAGCGTTAGATCCGAGACATGTGAGAGATCCACAAATTCGAGGAAAAGTGATTGAGAGAAGGAAACAAAGGGATGGGTGGTGAGAAATTCACAGGCTTGAAGTTGCGAAGGTTTCAGGTTGAGGTTATAGCCAGTGATCACGCATGAAGAAATATTCTAGCATGGGGATGCTGTGAGTGTTGCCGATCATAGAAACTTAATGGTAACCTAGACCTGTGGGTAACATCAGAGGGACCTATGTGTGTATTGATTGTTCAGGGATACATTGAAGCTTGAAGAGATAGTGGGATCACGATATTGAAGATCCAAGAGTGGGAGGTCACAAAATCTGCAGGAGGGAAGGGGGTATTGAATCAAGTGGTATCGGGGCCTAAATTTGTTTTCAGGTAGCAAAATAGAGGTCGAAGTTGTACTCTGTGTGTTACAGACAGTCAACACAATGCCACTTAGGAGATGTGTGGATGCACCTGTATCAAATAGAGCTATGGAAATGGAGGTGCGAGAACTCAGATCAAGGTTGGATGCCATGGAAAAACAATAAGGAGAACACCAGATTCTTGTGGAGGCGTCAGTGAGAGAATGAAGAAATTGGAGGATTGAAGAAGGCATGAAGTAGAGGATGCTCAGGAAGAACACTGCAGGGTGTCAAGTTGGGAGCTAGAGAAAGATAGACATCCCAATGTATGCGAGTAATTTGAGCTTGTTAAGAATAATTTCTTGTTGATTGGATCTGAGAAATGGATAAAGTATTTTGAACCCTATGAAGACATCGATGAGGAGAAAAGGGTGGCTCTGTCACTAGGTTAAAAGGACATGCAACACTATGGTGGGATGGTAGCCAGGCTAACATGAGAAGTGCAGGAAAAAAAAGATTAAGAGTTGGGATAGAATGGTAGCCAAGATAAATGATAAATTCATACACCCAAGGACTATTAGATAAATCTGTGGGGATATTGTAGAACTGAGAGAAAGGAATGATATGAAGGGTACACATGGAGTTCTAATGAACATCATTTGGACAAGAGAGAGAGAGATGAGTAAAATTTGTTTGTTATATCAACAGCACGAGATATGAAATCGAGGGCCAATCGACATGATGAGAAATATACAAGGACAGTGGAGGATGCTATTGGGTGGGATAAAATCATAGGAGAAGTTGGCTAGAAAGCAGATTCAACAAAGTAGAGGCAAACGTTTGAAAAGAGGCAAAGGAATTGCCCAAGAAAAGGCATAGAAGCCCAAAGGTGAAATGAATAACATAGTCCCTCTGAAAGAGGAGGAAGTTCTGAGGGAGACAAAGTGGTGGTAGAAACTATTTTCCTATAGGAAGAGGAGGAGGAGGTAGAGGAGGGAGAGGTAAAGTGTTATGCCTATGGAAGGTAGGACACATGTCTTAGGAATTCCATGAGAGAAATAAGAAAGGAGGATAATCTCACATTTCGGAAGCACATAAAGCGAGTTGTTAGCAGTATAAAATATGGAATCTTTGATGATAGAAAATTCTCATAAAACTAGGCGGTTGAAAGAAACCCGATTACAAAGAATAGTTTTTTGAACAACTTACAAGACTAAAAGGCAGTATGCAACAAAGGTGATAATTGGCAGTCAGAGCATTGATTAACTTAGTATCCATAGAGATCGTGGAGAAATTGGAGATGGAGACAATTGCAAATCCGAATCCATACAAAGTCTCATGGTTGCAGAAATGTCATCAGGTAACGATAACTAAATAATGCCTTGTTGAATTTAAAATAGGATATAGAGATGATATTTTGTGTGATGTGATTCCCATGGTTGTATGTCTGCATGTTTTGTTGGAATACCATGGTAGTATGACATAAATGTCATTCATGATGGGAAAAGAAATACTTACACCTTGGAGAAAAAAATGGTAGAACACACATGCTGTTTCCAATAGAGGAGAAAGTGAAATAAGCCACCTTGAACATACTTCTCATGAGTGGGAAGGGAACTCACGAGAGTGAAGTTAAGAAGGAACAAGAGATGCATTTTTCTATAGTGAGGAAACCAAAATTTATCCTTACAAAGCACTTCTATGGATATTCACGAGGAAATTCAAGAGCTGTTGGATAATTTTGTTGATATAGTAGTGGATGAGTTTCGAGCTCATTGCCACCCTACTCCAGTATTAGTCAACACATTGACTTGATACCAGGATAAAACCTACCAAACAAAACAGCATTACATATTGACACCCTCGGAGAATGAGGAGGTAAAGAGACTAGTCCAGGATATGTTAGACAAAGTTTTGGTGGAAAGCTTGAGTCCATGCCATGATTATAACTTTGTTTTGAGTCCGAAGAAGGATGGAGGGATGGAGAATGTGTACAGACTAAATGGCCATAAACAATATCACCATTAGATATTTTATATTTCCAATGCCAAGGATGGATGACCTGATGGATTTACTTGAGTGGATTGAACTATTTTTCAAAGATAGATTTAAAAAGTGTATATCACCAGGATAAGGATTAGAAATTGATGAGTGAAAACAACATTCAATACAAATGAGGTTTGTATAGGAATGGCTTGTTATGATATTTGGATTAACGAGTGCCCTGAGTACTTTTATGACGCTGATGAATGAAATGTTGAAATATTTTATTGGTAAGTTTGTGATCATATATACGGATGATATAATGCGTCTTGATTAAAACTGAAGAAGAGAATTTGGGGCACTTAACATTAGTGATGAAGCTGATTCTGTGAGGAGAAAATTTCTTGTTAAATTTGAAGATGTCCTCTTTTATGAAGAAACAATTCATTTATTTGGGTTTCCTTGATCTCTTCAAATGAATTGAAGATGGATCCAGAAAAGTTAGAAGAAATGAGAATGGCCGTCACCAAGGGTATATTTGAGGTAGAGAAGCTTCCATGGATTACTTGAGTTTCTAACTCCAGTTCATGAAATTTCAATGAGATTGAATTGCACAAATGATGAATCTGATGAAAGACATGAGATCTTTCAAATGGGCCGAGAAAGAGGCTGAAAAGCTTCAATATATTGAAGGAGAATATAATAGAACAATCGATTCTAGTCTTACCATATTTTTGGGAAGACATTTCAAGTGAGGTGTGATGTGAGTGGAGTTACAATTGGAGCGGTCTTGAGACAAGATAATAAGCCAATTGCATATTTTGGTGAGAAGATGAATGATACCTAAGAGAATTACTCCACATATGATAAAGAGTTTTCTGTAATTGAAGCCTTGAAGAAATGGAGGCACTACCTGTTCCAAAGGAGTTTGTTTTGTATATCAATAATCAATCTCTACAATTCATAACCATACAGGAGAAGTTAAATCAAAGACATGCCAAATGAATGCAGAGATTATGAAAATTTTCACTTTTTTAATTAAATATATTTATGGTAAAGCTAACAAGAAATTTTGATGCATGAGCAGTTCTAATTATCTTGCAGGAATTTCAAGTGGATACTTTAGGGTTTGAACACCTTAAAGAAATGTATCATGATGATCCAGTTCCAAGGAGGAATATGAAGCATGTTAAAATCCACATTAACTGAGACCTTAAGATAGTGGGGAAAAGAAGATCTAATTAGGGACATGTTTAGTTTTACTTGGGTGCTAATTATTTCATACCGAGGTGTTCGATGAGGGAGAATTTTCTAAAGAGGAAAGGCATAGTGGAGGTCCTAATTTGGACATTTGACCCATGAAAAACGTTTACCTGAGTTGAAAAGTTTGTATTCTTGTGGCGGTATGAGGAAGAGGTAGAAAGTTTGTGAGCAGGATATAAAGATTTACCATTATATACAAAGGGGAAAAGACAGAATCTTGGGTTGTATCAACCATTGCCCTATTCAGAGAGGCCTTGGGATGCAATAAGCATGGATTGTTGGGATTACCAAGAACACAAAGAGGAAGTGATTCCATATTTGTGGTAGTTGATATAATTTTCAAATATGTCACACTTTATCCCATGCACCCGAGAATACTAGTGATGTAACACAAGTTGTTAACTTGTTTTTCAGTGAAGTTGTGAGGCTTCATGGATTACTTAAAGAGTATTGTTCCAGACCAAAAATTTATTTGGTAATTTTTGGAGAACATTGTTGAAGAATATGGGGACAAAACTATCCTTTGGATTACATATCACCTTCAAATGGATTCATAGACTGAAGTGGTGAACCGAAGTTTATGAGATTTGCTGAGGAGTTTAGTAGCTGAAAATCATAGTCAATGGGATCTGATTCTACTTCTTGAGAGTTCACATACAATGACTTCAGTGAACATAGAATACTGGAAAAGAGCCCATTTAAGATAGTGTATGGAGTGAATCTGAGGGGAGTGTCAGAGTTAAGAGATCTAGAACATAGTGAATTGGTATTTGGAGCTAGAAGACTTCCAACTACTTAATCTGAAACTTCATATTGGATCAAAAGCTGAGTTTAAGAGGAGAGAGAACAGCTGGTATAATATGGTGATCAACATAGGAGGAAAATTCAATTTGAAGTGGGACATCAAGTTCTAGCACATCTTAGGAAGGGGAGGCGTTCCATAGGAACATATATAACTTCAAGCTGAAAAATATAGGAGCGTGCCAAAATCTCATGAAAGTTTGGTGAGAATGTATGCGATAAGAGTTTACTTGAAGATGTGTGTATATGTACATATTCCAGCGTTGCATACACATCCTTATACAGGGAAGATGGTTGAATGAGAAGAAGATCATAAAAGAGATTAGGTGGAAAAGAGCGAGATGCATGCTTGAAGTGCAGATGGAAGATCATAGATCGAAGGGTGGTAGAAGGAACCGAGGAGAAAAACATATTTTGAGTATTTGGTAAAATGAAAAGGATGCCCAATAGAAGATGCAGTTGGAGTATGAAGCTGAGATATCCATAAGCATGGAAGGAATTTGATTACAAGAGCTCATGGACATGGAGTCCATGGTGTTTAACCAAAGAATTATGATGCAGAATTATCATAGAAAGCATGAGTGGAGGGACAACTAAGTGCCAACGCATATTTTAAAGTGAATTTTAAATTTTAAAGAGGTGTATCACACAAATATTTTGAAAAGAGTTGTAATTAAAGAGCCTCTTTAATGTTTTTGGAGTTGGATGATCGTAGATCATTGGGGGAATGTATTTTTCTTTGTGAAGTTGAGTCTTGAAATTACAAGATTCGATGTGGTTGATCCTATTTGTCTGTCACAAATTTTTGTTGTAATAAATTTTAGTAGTTGGAGGATTTTATTTCGATAGGATAGCTCAAAATTAGTTGGAAAATCTGAGCTGACCCTCTTATAAATAATTTTTATTATTTGCCCTGTGAGAGAAGAGGCTACTGAAGTTGTAAGCATTCTAGGCATTTTGATAGTTGTTTCCATTCTTAGTTGAGAGTGAAATTCTTGAGGAAGCAATTTATGTGAACATGTACATTTCAGTTGAATGAATATAACATGGGAGCATTGTCCCAAATAATGTGTTGATGTGTTTGCTCTGAATGAATGAATGGTAGACTTTTCATTTATATTTGAAATTCTCATCATTTTCTTGTTCTTGTGTTTATAGATACATTTACGTTTCAATGTAAGGTGAGTAATTTAGATAGTTTCAATTATTTCTCTTCTATTATAAAGTGCAAGTGTGCATACTGTCTGCAAGTACTGCGTTGACATAGTTTATTTAGACTCATAATCTCACAAGAAAAGATGTGAAACTTATGTGTGCAAGGAGGGCATAGCACCCTTGAGGTATGCATCTGAGTGTCTTCTTTGACTCAAAAATTTCAACAGAGATAGTTTGAGAGTGTGGGTGGGAGGAAACTCGCTAAACTTTGTATTGTTTAGAGGGAACAATAGACCGTGGAAGGATTGTTGCAAGGTACTGTAATCAACTGAGGAATAAGGTGAAGGGAGGAGTTTATCCGCAAAGTGTCAAGTCTGATTCAAAAGTTTGGGAGGAGTAGCGAAATTTGTCTACAAAGAAGCTAAGTTACGAAGGAGGACACATTTACAAAGTGCACAGATGTGAGATTCGACTAAGTGTCGAACAGAGCACTCTTAGGAGGTAAAAGTTTGAGGAGGAACAAGCTTAGGAGGCAGTGAGATATTCAAGGGAGGATTCCTTTAAAGGTTTCCCAAGTTATGAGCAGATCCGTCTAGGATGGATCAAAGATTTCAGAACCATGGAATGCAGGAAAAATTGCATGGAGGATGCATTGTGAAGCATTTGACACTTCATGATTCAGTGTTTCAAAGTGTTGAAGCCGGGATCAACCGAAGAGTGTAAGAGGAATATTAACCATTTAGTCCTACAGGAGACACGTGGCAGCGAATTAGAAATTCTAGGAGTTAGAGGTTTTGGAGGAGTTAAATTAATGGAGTAAGTGAAATTTCTGAAGTTGTGAAACCAATGCAGTTGGACCCGTGAGATCGAGGGGACATGTGGCCAGTCAGGTGAATTCAGGGAAAAGTGTTTGGAAGAGGAAACAAAGGTAGAGGTGGTGAAATATATGAAGCCGAAGTTCTTAGCAGCCGGTTGGCTGAGGTGCTGCCAGCGTTCACATTGGAAAAGGTCTAGTGTGGGGTGTTCTTGCTTTTCATGAGGAGCCGATGTTTCCAAGCGCTGAAGAGAAACGTGACGGGTAACCTAGACCTGTAGGTAACATTCGAGGGACCTGTATGTGTGTATTGATTGTTTAGGGTTTGTTGAAGGCCCTAAGAGATAATTAGGCTCAAGAGATTGAACATCCAAGAATAGGAGGTATAGAAATCTAAGAGGGAAGGGGGTATTTCATCACATATGTTTAGGCATAAGTTCTTTATACTTGTATGTAAACATACATTACTCCCATAAAGTAAGTGGCTAAAGATTGGGGTCAAAAAGCCTCTAAGCTTGGTACCTTGTTCGGGTAAGTTGCTAGCTCCCCTGTCTTACCAACTATGCTAGCACTGCAAGGTACTCGTCAATTACCCTAACTTACCTATTTAACCAATCGTCTAACCCTTCTTACTCAATATTCACTCTTGCACAATATTACCCTAACTTAACTATTTAACCAATCATCTAACCCTTTCTTAAATGATTAATAATTCTAATAACCCAAAGAAATTTTCAAATACCAAACTCCTTTCATCACATAATCATTCATCCATGTTACACTTCAACCATGTTACAGTTCTCACTATTATGAAATTCCTTAACCTCATATAAAACTTCATGACAACAATAAAAATTGTATTGCATTTATACCTATGTAGAAAAACAAATGAAACTTATAATTTCATAGTAATGACCTTTATCTTAACAACATTTTAGACATTTTTCACAAGGTTAGATTGACTAAAGAATGTTTAACTAACAAGCGTTGAACTAACAATCCCCAACCATATCAATATTTTAAATGTGTCTAATTCTATCCAAATAAAATCTCAAGATAACAAGAAACCAATCCTATCAAAAGACAAGTTACATAACACCTAGTCTCTTTACACCATTAACAATGTAATAAATTGTAAAACATAACTCACTAGTCATTATTAATAAATACAATGCATAGATAAAGATTGTAATGAAGAGCATTCAATATACAACCATCTAATTCATCTAGACAATCTATTAATAATAAGCCACCACTTTGAATAAGCATGTTCTATCACAAAACAATTGTGGAGTTCAATTTTGTAGGTTTTTGAATCTTATCTCCATTTTCTTAATCTTCATTAAGATATGTGATATATAAATTAATTATAAATGATAATAGTAACTTTATATATATATATATATAAAACACTCTTACTATATATATATATATAATTGAAGGTGTTTATATATATATATATATATATATATAACTAACTCTTATATATAATTTTATTAGAATTAAAATATAGGTTATCAAAGATGAATATTGATATATATAAATATGGAATTATTTATTTATTAAATTCAATATCATATCATACCCTATTACATACAAATTCCTTTCAAGCTATATTTCATCTGCATAGAAGTGTAATATTATTGGATTTATTAGGTATATTATTAAATCCATGGCAGGTACACATATATATAATTTAGAATTAATTTAATATAACAAAATAATAAAAATAAATAAAGAAATAACAAATTTGAGGTGGAAAACGTAGGACCTGGCATGAGGTCCACTTGCCCTCCTTATTATCGCAAATAAAATAAAATAATGCAAAAACCTATCCTATCACCTCTCGCTTCCCATTCTTCCCTCGCTCGACAATTCTTCCCTTGCGACTATTAGGCCGGTTGTCACTGCAGAGATAAGCGTTGAACAGACTCTGTGCAGGCCGACTCTCTCTTTATATCGTGCAACCATGTAGAAACCCATGGAGTCTTGGGCATGGTCGGTTGTGGCCTCCCTGTGCCCTCTACAACAATCAATCTCTTCCCTTGACATGCTCGACCACAAGCAGAAATGATGCCGAGAGGTTCTTTGACGAGCTGGGTGAACGGTGGAGGCAATAGATGAGGTCCGAGAGCCTTTTGGTGACATAGATATTGGCGAGGTTATTTCATGAGTGGTGGGGTTATTATTACCTTAGGAAGCTTCAGAGAACACAATGGGAGAGAGACCCCCCTCCGCTCGGCTCGTCGAGATTCAAACACAAAGAGAAAAAAATCAGTTGCAGAAACAAGGGTTTCCAAAGATGTTGACTTCATCAGTTTGATGTATAGTGCATGGCCAATGGGCCCATGGGATCTCCTCCTTGTGGTTTTATGCCTAGAATGCCAAGTTCTGAAAAAACAGAAAATTAAGAACAGCCAGTACCTCAACCCTTTCCTCCAAGGGTAGGTCAAGGACCACAGGATAATTCCACAGGGATAGCTCATCTTCTAATTGAGAATCATTCTCTGAACCACAGTCAGAGAGAACTCTAAGTTTAGTGAAATCCATGTGTGAGTTGGATGACTTTCAACAACATAATTTTTTGCTTTAATGTCATGTCAAACCACATCCTTTAAAGAGAGCAACCGAGGAGCCACATTGGGTTCAAGCAATTAACCAAGAAATTGACTCCATTAGGAGAACAAGACCTTAGGATCTTGTTGATTTGCCAAGACACAAGAATAGCACCTGATTCTCCAAGTGGTGCCTGAAACAAACTAAATGAAAAGGCAAGTAAACATGGCATGAGCCAAGACTTGTTGCCCAAGAGTTCTCTAACAACCCGGTATTGAGGGTGTGGTGAAACTTTTGCTCCGGTAGCAAGATTAGAATACTGTAAGAACTCTAATGGCCATAGCGGCCTAACACAATGTAAGAGTATACCAAATGGATGTCAAGTCAACATTCTTGAATGGAAACTTAGAAGAGGAAGTCTGCATTGAGAAACTAGAGGGATTTCAGTTGTTAGAGAGTGAAGATTATGTTTGTAGGTTGAGGAAGGCCTTGTATGGACTCGAGGAAGCTCCAAGAGCTTGGTACAGCGAGAATTGACACCCTACTCGATCAAAAGTGGTTTCAACAGCAGTCAAAATGAACCAACACTTTATACCAAAACAAAATCAACATGGTAAAATACTAATTGTATGTTTATATGTTGATGACATGATTACACCAATCTAGAGCTGCTTGATTTCAAGCATGCCATTCAATCTGAGTTTGAGATGACAGTCTTGGCATCATGAAATATTTTTAGGCATTGAGGTTCATCAATCAGCCAATTGTTGTCGTCAACAAAAGGGTATCGTGGACATTCTCAAACGGTTTCGCATGGAATGTTGCAATCCAGCAGAAACACCATACCTTTAGGCACAAAGGTTGAGGCAAGAATGATGAAGGTCCCCACAGTGGATTCTACTTTTTACAAAAGTTTAGTCGGCAGTTGTTGTATCTTACGGCAACTAGGCTTGACATTATGTATCTGACTAACCCTGGATTTCAGTTCATGGAATCACCCAAGGATTCTGCTTGGAAATGGCAAAACGAATTTTGAGATTTGTAGCAGGAACACTACATTTTTGGTTTATGGTACACTACATCGAATGTAATCAACTACAGTTTACCACGGATAGTGACTTTGCAGGTAGCCGGATGACAGGAAAAGCACATCGGATATGTTTTTCAACTAGGCAAGAACTTACGATTTCATGAATGAAGAAGCGGTAGGTGTATCCATATCTTACTGCGGAAGCTGAGTATGTAGCTACTATCTGAAGCTTCTTGTCAAACTGTATGGCTCGAGAAGATTATTGAAGACATGTCACAAACAAAGAAGGATCAACTCTATCTTCTCTGACAACACATCAACAATTGCATTATCCAAGAACCATGTGTTCCACACAAGAAAAGTAAACACATTGACACTTTCGCGTTTTCATTTCATGCAGCGAGCTTGTCAATAATGGTGACATTACACTTCAATTTTGTGGTTCACGAGATGGAAACTGGCGATATTTTCCGCAAGCCACTTCTAGGAAAGTCAGTTTTGACTTCCGAGACAACATAGGCATAGTCAGTCTTCTTGATTATGGCTGGTGAGTCTAAGAGTGTTAAATGCTGTTGTTCCCTCAACGGTATATTAGGCCTGCTTTTCACTCTGTCTGGCAGACGGTTGTACTTTCTATTTTGTCTTGCTTGAGCATATATGGCTCATCAACCATCTTACATTGTAACCTTCTGCTCTTAAATTTACATTACGTACTTCTTCATACATTTGAATTCTCTATTCTTTTCTCTCTTCATCTCTCTTTGAAATTTCATCTCTCTTTGTTTTGAATATACTATTCTTTTCTCTCTTCATCTCTCTTTGTTTTGTAGAATCTTAGATTGTTTTTTCTTTATATTTTGTGTTATGAAGCCCATAACTGTTCTTTGATCAACTTTCCACACAATCAATGTATTTGTTTATAAACATTTTATTCCACGGAAATATGTCCAGGACCGCAGATCGTAAATATGAATAGTCTTAAATCCTTTGCTTACCGGATAACATCTTTCTCTTTGAAATTTCATCTCTCTTTGTTTTGAATATACTATTCTTTTCTCTCTTCATCTCTCTTTGTTTTGTAAGAATCTTAAATTGTTTTCTCTTTAGCAATTTTTGTGTTATGAAGCCCATAACTGTTCTTTGATCAACTTTCCACACAATCAATGTATTTGTTTATAAACTTTTTATTCAACAAAAATATGTCCCAGACCGGAAGATCATAAATATGAACAGTCTTAAATCCTTTGCTTACCGAATAGAGTCTTCATAGGAGAACTCATTTTCAGTATGTTGTGGAGGATTCTTGGGGAAAGTGGTTTTGGTTTCTATATCCACAACTATGGCTGCAACGTAAAACTACTAAAGCTGCTCAAGGTAAAACTACTAGCCCGTCACTTAGGAATATTGTCGTATTTCCTTTGCAAGTCACGATAAGACATTCATGCCAGAGAGAATCGCAAGCACTGCTGCAGAAACACTGAGGAAACACCACTGTGCAAAAACCTTCCACCTATTGGCTGCGATAATGTAGGCAATTCACAAATTCCTATCTGTCTTTGGCTCTATTTCAAGAGGATTATTAGCTCGTCACAGCGTTTACACATGGGATTCAATCTGGCCCATCAAATTTTAGTGGAAAACCCTGGATTAGATTGCATTCAATGGATTACAAAGGCCGCCATGTGTCCACTTAAATAAAACAGGTGTTGAGGTTTTGTGATGTACAAAGAACACGTCTTGATTTCTGTTGTCAACATTCACCATCATGCCACGCTACAATTTTCTTTACTGCTACCTTGTCCAATCACAAAGGCACATAATCCCAATCACTCAAATTTAAAAATTAAAAAAAATTATCTACATGGCCGACATGTTCAATTATTGGATTGTTAACCTTGCATTGGTATCCTATCTGTTGGTTTTTGTTCATATTTGAATTCAACGG
>SNQJ01S0147931.1:3884-23663 GCA_010110895.2 Picea sitchensis
TTCCTCAAATAATTGATTGTACTTTTCAATATTTATATCGTTCTTGTATTCCTGACAATGTAGAGTCATGGCAGTTCTACCCTAGCAATGAAGGCATATGTTCTTTCATACAAAATGAACCATTTAAGCCCAAGGAGATTATATCCATGGAAAACAACAAAATTCTGAAAGGCTTGACTCCTCTAGAAAGTTCATTTTCATTGAGTGATGTAGGCAACAAAGAAACACATAAATAAGAGGAGTCAAAAAGGAAAGTGGGTGAAACCATTTCCTTAAACATTGGAACACTTGATTCCCCCAAGAATGTTAAGATAGGTGCCCAATGTATTGATGAAGAAAAGTTGAAATTCACTAATTTACTTCCTGAATTTCAAGATGTTTTTTCTTGGTCATATGAGGATATTCATGGCTTTGATCCTGATATCATACAACATGTCATTCCTATCAAGGAAGGGATAAAACCGGTTAAAAAAAAGACCCATTAACCCTGCACTTGAAGCTATTATTAGGAAGGAGTTGGAAAAAAAATTGAAAGCTGGGATAATTTTCCCAGCTAAGTATTCGGAGTGGGTCTCAAATTTGGTCCCCCTCCGGAAGACAACTGGTCATATCTGATTGTGCTTGATTTTTGTGCATTGAATAGAGAAAGTGTAAAAGATCATTTTCCTCTCTGTAATGTGGAAATGATTTTGCAGCAAGTTGTAGGGTCACAAATGATGTCCTTACTTAATGGTTTTTCTGGTTATAATCAGATCAAGGTAAAAAGGACTGATAAATACAAAACCACTTTCACTACACATTGGGGCACATTTGCTTATGAGTGCATGCCTTTTGGCTTATCTAATGCAGCTGCCACTTCCAAAGAGCTATGCAGATATCTTTTCACGATATGATCGATAATATTATCCAAGTTTATCTTAATGACTTGACTATTTATTCAAAAAACCGGTTGGATCATTTTCGTCATCTTAGAAAAGTTCTCATGCGATGTAGAAAGTTCGGTATTTCTTCAAATCCTTCTAAATCTATTTTTGGCATTACCAAGGGCAAGATCCTTGGACATATTGTTTCAGATTGAGGAATAAGCATATATCCCAAAAGGATCGCTACTACTTTGAACCTTCCTACCCCTACTTCCAAAAAGGAGGTTCAAGCCTTTATGGGCATTATCGACTTTGTTCGTAGATTTGTTCCTGATTTTTCTTTAATGGTCAAACCATTTCAAAATATTTTCAAGCAAGATCGCTCCTTTTCTTGGACTAAAGACGTCGAAAATGTTTTTGTGAGGATTAAGAAAGAAATCAGTTCCGCACCGGTTTTGGAGAAACCGGACTTTGAGAAAGATTTCATCGTATACACTAATGCCAATGAGGAAGCAGTCTCTATTATTCTCCTACAATGTGATGACCAGAATAACGAAAACCCAGTAGCTTACATGAGTCAAATCTTATCAGATGATGAATTTAAATATTCTTATATTGAAAAACATGCTTTTGCTCTAGTTAAAGTTGTGGAGAAATTTTGCCATTTTATTCTAGGTAAGCACACACATGTAAAAGTCCATTTGTCTATTGTCAAGTTTTTGTTTTCGCATAATTATCTTTCAGGAAAGCTTGCACATTGGCTTGCCAAGATTCAGGAGCATGATTTAACCATCATTACTTCAAAAACAATTAAGGGACGAGACCTATCCCTTCACTTGGCTAAACATGTTGAATCAAGTGAAGAAGTTGATGAACAAGATAATCTTATTTCAGCACTATTTTACATTGAGATTCAAACCCTTCCCATAGCTGAACATCCCTGGTATCAAAACATGGTGTATTACTTGCTATATCAGAAATTCCCAGATGATTTAGATACTCATCAAAAGAGAGGGCTCCATCTTGAATCTTCTAGATACATTATTTTAGGAGACTTTTTGTTCAAAAGATTTTTTGATGGAATATTACTTCGATGTGTAGATAATGAGGAAGCACATAAATTGTTACAAGAAACTCATGGATATTCAGATTCTGTTATTCATGTAGGTGGTCACTTTTCTGCAAAAACAAATACTTTTAAAATCATCGGAAAAGGTTATTATTGGCCCTCAATTTTTAGAGATTCTTATAACTTTTCAAGATCTTGTGACAAGTGCCAGAAATTCACTGGGAAAGAACGTCTTTCTTCCATGCCTTTGCAACCTTTCCTCCCTGATATTCCTTTTTAGAAATGGGATATGGACTTTATCGGTCCTATTAAACCTCCATCTTCAACATCGCATATTTTTATCTTGATAGCCATAGATTATTTCACTAAATGGACTGAAGATGTCCCACTTAAACACTCACAGGATGAACAGGTTATTTCTTTCCTTGAAACTAATATTTTCTCCAGATTCGGCATTCCTTTAGAAATTATTACAAACAACGGTCCCGCTTTCATTTTCGCTAAGCTAAATCGGTTTCTAGCTAATATGAGAGTCAAGCATTTCACCTCATAAACTTATTACCCTCAAGGAAATGGGCTAGTCGAGTCTACTAATAAAAATCTGGTTAGGATCATCAAGAGGCTCATTGAAGATAAGCCTCATCAATGGAACACCCTCCTCACTTACGCCCTTTGGGAAGATCGCACTACTACCAAGGTAAGCACAGGTTGCACTCCCTTCCAGCATGTTTATGGCCAAGAAGTTATTTTTCCTACTGAACTGGAACTTTCTTATGTACATTTGATGCTACAGATCAAAGAATTAAACTCTTCTAATGTCCCTCAAAGGATAAATGCATTGTTAGCTTTAGAGGAACAAAGAATGTTTACCTTGGAAAACATAAAGAGACGACAGCAAACCATGAAGAAATATTTCAACAAAATTGCATAAGTTGTTAGGTTTAAAGTAAATGAGAAAGTATTTCTTTGGGATTCAGCCCATGTTGACAAAGGAAGACATTCGAAGTTTTTGGGTCCTTTTAAAATTGCTTTTGTCCTGGGAGGAAATTCTTATCTCCTAAAGGACTTGGAAGACCGATTATTTTCCTATAGTATCAATGGTTCCCACTTGAAACACTATGTGGAACCAGTTTGAATATTGAACGCTACATGAAAGTCATTATTGTATTATAGTGTTTTGTTTTCACTGTTTTGATTTTTCTTTGTTGTTTTTCTTTTTATGTTGTTTTGTTTCCGCTATTTTTCTTCTATTGTTTTCCTTTTTTTTTATTGGAAATAAAATTTGGATCAGTTTTTCCACAATGATGCCATTATGTAAGTATTGTTGGTCAATAACAATCATGTTACATAGCTATAATGATGTCCCCCTTGTAGACGTCACTAAAATTGATTTTTGCTTCAAGTATTGTTGTTAGATAGATAATTAGATTTTCATCCCTACTTTTTTTATTCCCTTTCTTCCCCCCACCCTCAGATTCAAAAAAGAACACCAGAAATTTTTCTCCTTAAAACAATAAACACTTTCATTGTGACCAATCAAATGTTATGCATACAGGAACAAACCCCTCATACGTAACACTTTTCATGAGTTATTCCCAAAGTCCTGGATCATTTTTTCCCTTAAACCGCCTCACTCCCCATGTTGCATAATCATTCTGGTAAATAATTCTTTGATCTACGGTTCACCTGGTCTACGAAACTAGACATTATGAATTCTTAATCTCCTGGAAACAAATTTCCCTATGGAGTCGCTAGTTTGTTGACGCTTAAAAGCGAAACGATGAATACTATGCTCGCAAATGATTGCCAAGCTTTATTATTTATCTATATTAATAATATACTATTAGGTGGGACCCCCTTGTTATACTCATTGGAATATGGTGGATAAGCATAGCTTATATGTTTTCTATCCATATGATGGTAGCAACACATTTTTCTACAATTCATTTGTTTCATTTCATGGTTTAAAATGTTTGTGGCAATATGTGGTGGTTGGTGATTAAAACATGGAGCTAAATGGTTTGGATTATCCCTCATAAAATATGATAATGTTGCCCTTTTGGATGAAAGAGTTATACTCAAAGTTTTAATGTTGTGTATTGTTCACGGCAAAGGTTGGATGATCATGACCCTTGCTGTTATGGTTATGTGCATTGTTTAAGTTGCATAGTGGGTTGTGTTCCTAGCACATTGTCATTTGAAGGAATTTGATATTGGAAAGGGGTGGCACAACTTGGACTATTGCGCACTTTGCAAAAATAATATGGCAATTTTGGGGTTTTAGTTGGTTAATGGTTTGAATGTAGTGTTATGGTGAGTTGGATAGTGAGCTTGTCTCGTACTAAAAATTCAATGAAGTGTGAAGGGAGAAGCAACGTGCATTAAATTCATGTCACTCAAACTCCCCTCAAGCCTGTTACCCTAATCATTCTTGCATTTTTTGGCCCTAGTAGTTTTTGTTGCTCCGCCTTGCTCGGTCGTGGAGGAAGTATATAGTCTTGGTTTTTCTCCTCACGTAGACTTTTCCAAGGATGGGTTTTTTTAATTTTCCATTCATGAGAGTTACTCTTCCCTTTGAATCAAATTTTGGCTCTGGTTGTTCATGGTATGTGTGATTCTCAATTTGTTATGATGTTTTGGAATTGTGTGTTTTGGTTGCATTTTTGTCTTCTTATGGTGGTCGTTCTGGTGTTGTTGGCTTTTAAAAGTTCGTCGTGTGGTCCTTGCTACGTGTCATTGTTCACTAGAATTATTGAGTAAAGATTGAAGTGCAGCCTTCTTGGTCATGGCTTTGTTTTTGGGTCTGGCATCTCTGTGGAAGTTGGTTATCACAGTCTGCCTAAACTCTAGGCTTTGAGAATCCCCACCTATATATTGACATTAGTGGTCTCTATGACTAAGTATGCCCACACCATGTTTGACTTTGTGGTTTTTTATGTGAACTATAATGGAAGATTGAAGCATTTTGTGTCTTGTATTAGAAAAAACCTCAATTGTTGGCTTGCTTGATATGACCCCATCGTCACCATTTTCTGGTAAACATTACACAGTATGAAGACAGTGCTACCCAGAGGTTGATGAAATCATTATTCATGACTTTTGGTTGGGCAAGGGTTTATATTTGGTCACTCATTACAAAATGTTGTTAAAAGGGGTTGGCTTCATTTGTTTTTCTGTTGAAAGTTGCAGTCTATTGTTTTGAAACCCATACAGCCGAGAGCAATATTGCATGTTATTGTTCTGTGGTAAATTATGATAGGGCACCTGCAGAATGAATTGTATGTGTCATTCAAATGCCAAGCTCTCTAGTCGAACCGCCTCTTGTCTCTTCCACTTGCTATCTTAAACCTTGAATATTACATTAAGATCATATTTACTCAAGTTTGAGGTGGATGGGAGCATTGTGCGTGCTCAGTTACTTGGGAACGATTTTGTTGGGTCCCTTGTTTGGTATTTCTGGAAGATATCTATACCCACCTATCTATTTGAATCTTGTGATCAAATTATTGAATGTTATTTTTGGTTCAATCATTATGTTGATTGTCTAAAAGGGACACATGTGTTCAAAATGTTTGAGGCCCGAATAAGAGTGATAACGTCCAGAATGATTGCATTGAACAGTGGTTAAATAATTGATGGATATGAGTTGATTGTCGACACTATACATACTAATGTTGGTTTTAAAGGATTAAGTATTGGATTTAATGTTATGGTCGTGGATCAAAGGCTATTGTGGTTCCCTATAGCAATTACAGTGTTGTTCGTTATGTTTGTCATATAATGATAATGTGGATAAAATGGTTATTGTGATTAAATAATTTTGGGCATATAAAATTATTGTGTAAATAGTTTGGAAACCAGCAAGCAAATTTGTCAAAGAAAATACCAGGTTGGATTATTGTTTTGGAAAAGGAAAACTTGTTAAACTTTGAAATTATGGACAGAGATATGTTTTGGTTGCATTTAAGGTGGCATGTTATGATTTTTTTTCTATTGAACAGTATCCATATTGATTCCTTATCATTCTATAATTTTTCACTAATTACATTCCCCTCATAATCTTGATTTCACTTATTGCATCCATGTTCTGTGATATAAATTTAAAACGAGAAGTTTGTGTAGAAGTGACAAAGGGATAACATAGCAGGGGATGGTGACTGATATTTTGATATTTTTATACACAATTAAATTGTTGATTAATTGATCGAACAGTATTTGTATATTGATCCCCTATCATTATATCACTTTTTGTTAATTACACTCCCTCCATATTTCTGATGAACCCTATCAGCCCATGTTCACTTGGCAATTAACGAATGGTTTGTTATGGATGGATTTGCATGTATCTCGTGTCAATTTTTGAGCCAATTTTTTATTCATGTAAGAAGACTACCATGTATGGTTTATTAGGAGCTTCATTACTAACGAATTGTTGCTACAGGATGAACTTTTTTAGTAGAGGCAGCAATGGCCGAAATAACAGAGGCAGGGGAAATTGGAACCGAGGTCATAGGAGGCCTAGATTTTCCATCCATTTTGACATTGATCCTCAAGAATTGAACCAGTGGTTCCAAGCTGGTTTCTTTAATTGGGTTGGCCATGGAATAATGCACCCTCAACCAGAAATACCCCTTTTTCAACCTCCTCAAAACATCCCTGGAATTATCGTTCCTCCACATGTGTCCTTGCAACCTGAAGTCCCGACAAATGATGGTTAGAAAGATATCATCAACCAATCTGTCTCTCACCATCGTGGTTGGCCCACTATGTCATTGCATTTTCCACCACTTGTTAATCCCAATGTCTAGATTTTCTGTGTTGTTTCGCGAGTTCAATATTCACACGCTAGTAAGAGATTAAAAATTGATATTCCCCAACCTGTGCAAGACAAGGGAAAAGCAGTTGCCTCCTCTTCTTCTCCCTCCAATGATTCCTAGAAATCCATCTCTTCCCGAATGCATTTGAAGGATGAATGTTCCCATGTGATCAGCGAGATACAGCCTCAAGGGTCTAAACAACCACAGGCTACTTCCGAAAAGTCTAAGGGAAACGGTAGTGAAAAAAAGAAAAATTGCCTCACAAAGTGGCAAATATGGTTTTTAGATTATGTTTTAATGATTTCAGTTGATGAAGACAGTGCTTAGTGGTTTTCAATATTTTTGGTCAGCAAGCTTTGTTTTGGTATTTTGTGGATAATGTGGATAATGTGGACATATATATTCTTTTTGGATATGATATAAATTATTTATGATATTTAAATATCTAGTTTGGAAGATTTTAAGGGAGTTACAAGGGTGTCATATGGTTAAAATGATTTATTTTTTTTGTATTATATTCCATGAGTTAAAAGGAAAAAATGACGGGAGTCACAAGGGGTCCCACCTACCTAGTTATTATTAATTAAGACCCTTAACTATATCATTATTATTTATTTCTCATAAACTAATTAGTTAAGTTAAATCAACTTAACTAAAGAAAGTAGTTGAAGTACTTCAACTTATTTGGAAAGAATAAAATTTGAATGAGAAGAAGAGACAAAGGAGATAGAAGGAGAAAGCAAGACTAAGGTTTGCTCTCTAGTTGCATGATATAGTTTCAGTTTTCGTTCATTTCTGAGTTTATTCAAAGTTTAATTCTCTTTTTGATAGCAGGGTCTTGTTGTAGACAGCAAGGTTCAAGACTGAACCAAAATTTTTCAGATGCTTGTTTTAGAGGTGTTGATCCATCCTTGATATTCTGTGTATTATTGTATGTTTGTCAATTAAGTTTCATGGCTGATAAAGGATGTCTTGCAGAGTCAAATTGGCAGTAGTTTGTGGCAATTTGATCAAGTTTATTAATTTCAGTTTCACTTTACTATCAGAGCCTTTTTGTATGGTGTTCATCGAAAATCTCTAAATCAGACTTTGGTCCATGCCCTCACACGGGTTTTGTAAAGAGAAAATACTTTTGATATCTCAGAGTGAAATAAAATCATATTTCTATTATGTCTCATATATGTGTATTTTTTACTTGGTTACATTTCACTTTTTGATCTCCATGTTTACTTAATCGCAAATCTGTGTATATTCTAGAAGTTTTTTATTTTATTTTTGCAACATGTTTAAACTATAAATCAGCCTCAGTCCTTGTAATTAATACTTGTGGATTGAGAGAATATTTTGAGGCTATAAACCCCCGGGTGACATTCTCAACTATCTTTTCCTAGACAGGTAAGATCTGAAAATGATTGAGTAGAGTAATTCATACATTTTCCTCAACATGCCTTTAGCCCCTTCTTCCCACAAGGCAAGGTACAACCCTTCCTAGTTTGACCAATCCCAATGACCAAACAAAGGTAAGGGAATATGAGAGGAAAAAAATGGAAAGTGGTAAGTTTGGAGAGAACGGATGATGACCTTTCACAGACCCAACCAGTGGCAACCCATCCTAAAGGGAGATCAACTTACTAGGGCACCATGTCACCCTTCTAGGTATGAACAAGGCAAATAACACAATTTCCAAGCAAACTTCATGAAATGAAGAAGAATTCAATGCAACATATTCAAGTGCTTCAAAAACCAGAGTGACACATGCCATGATACTCGGACTCATTACCTCATGGAGCAAGACTTACTACTACTTTAGGACTAGGATAATGGGATGAATACTGATGCTACTGATAAATGGACTGTAGTTAAGAAAAGAGGGGTCCTCTAGGACCATGATCAAGCCGTCTATTTCTCGGTACTCCATGTCTAGGACATGTGGGCCTCGACACGTGATCTCCTTAGTTATCCCTAGGGTAGGGGATAACATGCAGCTCAATTTATTTTTTGGCCATTGGTTCATACCATCAATTTCTTACATGTATGGTAGATTTTCTTCTCGAGCAATGTCGTATAGCATCACATGAAGCTGATTTATTATTTGGTGGCTCGTCCACTCATATGTATATCAATTCCATATTTACATATCTCCTAGGTAGCGATACAGCCAAATCCATATGGATTTTATTTCATATTGTTTTTTCTTTTGGACCACGATTTGTAAGGTTCTAAAAGAATTTTCTTCAATCAAAAAATAAAAACAATACTTGGTTTTGGTGAAACCCTTTTGGCTCTTCGATGTGCTATTCTAGAGATCCCTCGATCTGTCTCTACCAATAGAATTCCCTAGGTATTCACTGTCTCATAGACTTTGTGTCTCTAACCAAGCTCTAATACCATATCATGATAACACGAAACTCGAAAACATAAAGAAAACAAAAATAACTCGCAAGAATTCTCCATATTGCATTGCATAAATGAGAGGTGGAAACCTTCTTATAAATGGTTACATACTAGTCTAGTAAATCCACTTTATGAATTTCGTATACACAAAGAAAAACACTAAAGTGAAATAAAGCATAAAATCCTAGTATAACCTAAGGTCAAAATGAATTTATTAATAGCTATGTCTTATATCTAATTGACCATTATTAATCTAATATTACTCTAACAGAAAACGTGCAAGAACTATAAAGAGTCGAAGACTAAAAATATCAAACCTCTGGAGGGGATGTATCATCTAGGGGGCGATCAACATCCTTTAATACTCTCTCCTAATATCTGAGGTCGAAGGGAAGAAACTCCTATTAAATGATTGGTTGGAGGATCTGAAAGAGAAGGAAAATATAGTATGAGATATGTCTTGTTATCTGGAAGTTGTTTCCCATGGTCGAGACATGGAAGAGGTATCCTAATTGTTGGTGTGGTATGATTTTTCCCAGTATCTAAGGCAACAAGTTTGTAAGGGTATCATTGGTCAAGTACAAATAACCTCTTGAGGTCTCACATATCTTATGGTTGATGTAGCGTTGTTTTCCACTTGCCTCTCGGTACCTCTCTCTATTGAAATCACTGAGAAGAAATCTATCATCCGCCATACGAGATCTAATTTAGGCTAGAGTAGGAAAATTGAGAAATATCTATATCCAAGGACCTCCCTCACATACAAGGCCAAACATCTCTAGTATAGGAAAGGGAAGAACGTGGATAGAGTCAAGAAATTTCCCAAAAAGGCACTAAAATTGTCCTTCAATATCATAGTAAATGGGGCATCTAAAGATGAAGTGATCCTCCATCTTAGTCTCCTAAAGATGGCAGAGATCACAAATTATAGGCCCCCCTGGTGATGTGGTGGCCAATTTTTTTTAGATTATGTAGCTCATGCAGGTACTTCCACACTAGGGGTGTATAGTAGTGTGGAAGGGGCCCACTCTATGTCTATAAAACATTATATTGGTGGGGATCACTTAAGTTAACATGAGATTAATTCATATCCGTTGGATGTGACTTAAGTTGTCTCAATGCTTGATTAAGTCCCCACCATCAAATATAGATCTTGAGATGAAGACCTAAGGGCCAGAAATGAATGAGAGAGAGGCTAGAGTTATAATATACCTAGAGTGCCTCATTTCACATGATCTCAAGAGAGAAGCTAGTTGATTGAACAAGAGTGGCTCTTCCAAGCATATCGAGTAATTGGTAAGGGAAAACCAGTGAAGAGGGTCGAGAAGGGTCAAGCATAGAGGTCAAGTAAGGAAAATGAGAAGTATAGCTAAGGCAAGCAGGAGGCGATAGGAGCTAAGAAATAGCTTAAGAAGTCTTACAGTAACCCACATCAAGTCGAATAGAGACCGTATGAATTGTATGGATTAGGTTCGAGTGAGGGCCATACAACTAGGAAAAGAAAGAAAGAGGGTCATACATATATGTTTGAGAGAAGAAAAGTGAAGATATACTGGTAAAAAGATCAATGAGACCACCTACAGCAAAGAGAGGAGGAACATGATTTGTACCAATAGTTATGTACAGTTGTACGGTCACTCAGTAAAGAAACTAAGACATGTATGGAGCTATACAGTTTGTACGGCTCTCATTTTGTCAGTATAGTTATTTTTCCTACTTGTATTTCAAACTGAAGTATTGGAATAAAGTTTTTCCCAGAGGAGAGGGATTTCAAAATAGTTTCTTAGTTAGTCTTTTGTGTGGTTGTTCATGTTATTATTTTGTAAATGGGTGTTTTCAGTCAAGTTATTTGGATCTGAAATTTACAGTGTCTGCATATAATTTTATGNAAGTTTTTCCCAGAGGAGAGGGATTTCAAAATAGTTTCTTAGTTAGTCTTTTGTGTGGTTGTTCATGTTATTATTTTGTAAATGGGTGTTTTCAGTCAAGTTATTTGGATCTGAAATTTACAGTGTCTGCATATAATTTTATGGTATTTTCTTTTATAATTTCAACTTGAAGATTATGATAACCAACCCATAACTACTAAAGGGGGATCCGAAGAGCATGCAGCCAATACCAAAATGTGTTGGGGATCAAATAATAAGACCATTTCTTAGCTCTAGGAAGTTCTCAGCATAGAATGTCATCTTGGGGCTTATCTCCCAATGGTGGATTGGCCCAAGTAACCTAAATAAAATATATGAGCATGTCCTCTGTGATGATCCTATTCAACTCCTGCCAAAAAAACAATATGACAATGTCCTCTGTGATGATACTATTCAACTCTTGTCTAACAGCCAAGGGCATCAAGAAAATATTTCAACAAGGGGAGGTAGCATCAAGAGAGTATTTGAGCAGGGAAAGGTAGTTGGTAAAAATGCCAACCAACTAAAGTTAAAAAGTGGCCTTCGTAAATGCGCAATGAGCTCAACCAGAGGTGTCGGTAGTGGCTATGGCCTGTGAAGAATAGTAGGAAAGATAAGGGTAACGGTCCTTGTCGACTAAAGAGTCTGCAAAGCGTCAAACTCGATGCAAACTATAAGCAAGGGGGGAGGGAAATTGTACATGAATAATGGTCTAGGGAATAGTAATATTGCATCTAATGATGTGAGGATACATGAGAACCTAAACTCTCTCTGTAATGTTCCCCAAATTTACCTAAAAAAAAAAATCTTACGGACATTAAATATCCTTTCTCTTCAGACAACTTATTTTGAAAGACATGAAGTTATTATAAGTAGGTAGTTGTTGTCACCATTAAATTTCACAAGATTTATGTTTACCACTTTATTGATACAACTAACTGCCATAAAAGATTACATCTCTGGTTTATTTCATTCTGCACAGTACCCACATGTATAATAGTCAAGGGTAGCTTTACCATACCCTAATTTCTTTGTCACTAACATTTATAATTGTTGATAAGAGTATAAAGGGTTAACGTTACACTATTAAATGTTTCTAGCATCACGATTGTATACATGCATAAACATTAACGCTTATACTTGTTAACGCCTTAATAATATTAAAAACTTCTCCATACATAGCATTAAAATTTATATTTTTTAAAGCCTTACTAGTATTCTACTCATCTTTAAGCATGAACATTAACGTTTTATACTATTTGACCTTATTAGAAATAAAACAAATTTCTTGGTATCAATGTTTCTTAAAACATGAAGGATCTATACGAAAATGGGTTCCAGTAAAACATACACCTTTATCAAAAAGTCGTGGGCCTTAATATCTTGTGGCTTTACGTTTTGTTTTAACTGTCTAGGTAAAAGACCTTGTGAGAAAAGGTCATGGTTAAACTTACTACCAATATCAATACAATATCGTAATTGGTTAACAGTTGGGAATCGTTGAGGGGCCCAACGATAACAGTCATCCTTCTAAATTCATTTAATGATAACGAACAGCTAGTCACACCTTAACTGAACGAGAGACTGGGATTGATACTGAAATTATTCATGCCATATCTTAGTTGTCCTCCCTCGCAATAACTTGGTATGAAGTCGATTGAGTTGTCAAATTTTGAATTAAAACTTTTGTCAAGTCTATTAATGGTGATCTGCAAGGGTACCTCCCGAGGGTTGTCGCTCGGCCGCAGTGTCTAATTTAAAATACACCACCTCCCTCCTGTCACATGGAAAAGTACAGGATTCATAACCATCGCTATTACTCAGCTCTGAGACGAGTTTCTAGGGTTATTGTTTCATTCTTCTTTGGCTCTGTCTTTTGTGAAAACGCTCCAGTGCTACCCCGTGATAAAGAACTTGGTGAACATGGCCTGAATCATGTAGTTGGGCTCGTCTTGGGCAGGAAGAATAGACTAGCGTGACTACCAGTTGGATGCTACCCTGAACCAGGTAAACAACTCTCCATCATTTTACTCTGAGTTATCTGTGATTTTAGATTTATGTAGTACGAACCAGTCACCATATTTCTTCTATCTCTTCCTAACTTCCTCTATCCTCCATTGGATATTCCTTTTTTTTTCTAAAGATTGTTAAGTGTTATTTAAGCTTAGGGTTTGTCATCTCTTCATGTTGTTCTCTGTATTGGTTCTCCATTTCCTTATACCCTGCGATATAACTTTGGATCTTTATGAACTTCGTAGGAAATTCTGGTCTGTGTTATTAACCCAGCAGGGAATGGGAAATATTACTGTATTTTTCAAAGTCTTGTACTATGTGTTTGAATATCTGTCATGCTTCGATAACGGTTCTAACCCTAGATTGATTCTTCCGTGAATTTAAAGATTGATACCTTCCTATCTATTCATTAACTATTTGTAAAAGTTGTGGGTCTCTAAATCTGTATTTCAATGGCAAGTTCAAGATGTCATTGTCTAATAGGAAAAAAATAGGGGAATACCCTCCATATTTTGTCTGGGTCTTTTCTACTTGAAAAATCGTCCTTTGTATTAAAGAAGAGATTTCATTATGTTTGATAATGAGTATTTTACTAGCAATAGAATCTTAAGATTTTCGTTCCTTTGAATGTTTACAAAAGTGGTTTCCGTGAGAAACACAGTTATGTAGTTCTTCTGTCTAAATTTTTGAACTATAGACTTTTGATTCTGAGGATGTACACCATTCGGATCTCGTTAAAATTCAAGTCGATTCATGCCAACATTAATATCATTGTTTTATTAAGGGAAGAGTTCTCTCCTGGTTCATAAAGATTCACTCTGAAAATCGTATTATGCGATGTACACTGGCAAACCCTTTGTTGTGGATTGTTGTGAGATTTCTTCGTTACTGTGTCAAGTTTTTTTATAACAGACTCATTACTCTAAGTCTAAATACATTATTCATACTTTGTATAGGGATCGTAACAGTCATACAATGCCATTGTGTGTAATTATTCGGACTCTAACTTGATTCAAGTAATTACTTATAATTTATCTACTCCTATATTTTTGTGTTTGAAAACCTAACTATTACATTTCCTTCAGCGTAAATAAAATATCAAAGGTAATATCAAAAGGGGTATGACACCTATGTGTGACATGTATAGTTCTGTATGAATTAGTCATATTATTGGAGTATTAAATGTTTGGCATTTATTTTCTTACTTATTTACATTCTAGAATTATTTGGTTAAGACTTTCAGTTACCAAACTAATGATGGGACCCCTATTTACATTGTGAGGGTACCCATCAAAAAAATTTGGGTCCACTCCTCCCCTTCGGGCTTGTGGACAGTTTATTCAATGACGTTGATGGGAAACCACTCGCGCCAAAAAATCAAGCTAAGTATTGTTCAAGTAAATAAATCTTCAATATTTGTTCTGGTTGATTAACCCTTATTATTGTTTTACTAAATTTTGATCTTTCTGAATTTTAGAGGACTTAATCACTCTATTCAAATGGATCCACAAGTTCACCTCACTCGAAAGGTATTCAAGTTCCAACTCTTGGCGTTTAAATCTAAGTTTACAGGTTATGTTCATAGTGGTACAGAGTTCCCCCCGGATGGGGTGTCAGAGTGCGAGACATGGCAAAATCTAGGCGATGGCAATGGGCAGTGTGGAATTGAGCCACGTGATGGTCTTGTGTCACAGCCCACCACCCTACCCAGCATTTAAATGAGTTTTAATGTGGCGCGAGGGAGCATTAACGCTCCAGTCCTCTCCTCCTCGACGCAGATTTGGATGGCTTCATTCATTATGTATCGGTTCTATTTCTATCCGCCGGCTACAGAATCCCTCCCATTGCAGCGCAGCTCCCCCTCTGTTGATCTTCGCTGGAGTAACGTGGTCCCAGGTATCACACTTCACCGAGAGGCTTTAGTCTTCTTGGTTGGCTGCATAGGATTATCTATGACTCGACCCAGGGGCCGACTGAGGCGAGGCTCCCCCTGGAAGCCTCGAAGACCCTCGACCTCGCCCTCTAAATCGACTTCCACCAACTCCTCCCCTCGCCAGCAGTCTCATTCCATCCCTGTCTCGTTATGCGCTCTGCAGCTCAGCTCCATGGCCATCATTTATCGCACGCCAATTTCAATTTTGCAGTTGTCTCAAGTTCCCTCAGTGCTTCCGTCCACCTCTGCACCTTCCCATGACCCTTTGGGCAATTCGGATGGTGTCCCTTCTCCTTATAGTCATCCCAATCGCGCAGGTCCTGGTCTTCATGAGACTGTTGATAAAATGCAATTCATAGAGAGTCTGTCTGCATTACATGATCTAGTTTTTGAACTTAGGAGCGAGGTAGAGGACCTACAGTACCGCATACAAGCAATAGAAGCCAAGGTGGCAAGCTTCTTGCAAATTATCTCGTCTATGAACGAGGCCTTATTTGTGGAGCCTGTAGACACCAGCCCAATGGAAAATCCTGAAGCCGATAATGAGGAAGCACAGGACAAGATGCAGAATCCCATGGATTTAGGCCAGGAGCTGGAGAAGCGAAAGGACGGCGTCGAGGAACCTGCATGCAAAGAAGAAGCCAGCGAGAAATGTGACTATGGAGTGACGTATATCGAAGAAGATCCCTGGCCCGGCGACCTTCCAGCCACATGGCCTACCTACCAGCCAGGTGTTTAATCTTAGTGTATGTCTGTTTACTTAGATTCTAGTCCTAAAAGACAATCAGTATGTTTTCTTTTGTCGATGGTTTATATCAAGACTTGTATGCTCAAGGAACTAGACAGGTTGGTTGGACTGGTTTCCCCACTCTGGGGCAGTCTAGCAACTGCAGCCTAGTCATCACTGTATTTTGGGACTTTGTTTCAGACTTTTGAAGGATATTAATATAATATTACCTCTTATTTACAAAATAAAAATAGTGGTACAGAGTTCCACATTAGGGTACTATTATTATGATAGCTCTTGTACCAGGATTCCATAGATAACCTGGTTACTTGTATTTTAAATCCTTCATGGAGTGAACAGATTTAAACAATTTTGAATCGGGGAGCAAACCCTTAAAAAAAATATGATTTTTTATTTAAACAGTATGATGGCACGTATTAATTATATTGGAGTTTTTCTTATGGATTTACTGTAATAAAAGGAACTATAGTTTTCTATGTCTTTTAAATAGACTGTTTAATAGAAAAGTACTTGGATCGCATGTAACTCAAGAAGTCGACACCATGCCTTATGTGTGTGAACACATTAGAATTTTTTATACAGTTCTATGTAATTAAACATACTGCAATATATATAAGTATATATATATATATATATATTTATCTCTTGTCTATGTTTTTCTTTCAAAATTTCTGTTTGGCCTATACAATAGGCCATTATCCCTCACGCTAAATGTTTATATCTATATATAAGCATATATGGTAACGTCTATGGTTCCAAGCATTAATTATACATCATTTAAATTGGCTACATATCCTATGTATGCATATGTTTACATAACTCAACTTTATTAACAACTAACATACACAGTCTCTTGCTTACTTTATTGAAAGAACAAAATCAAAATATACAAGTTAATTGTGCAATTCATTTTATTCTACTAGCTATTAATCAATAAAACAATTCAACAAAAAAATAAGTAGAGGTACATATCTGAACAAAGTGTTGGGATAACAAATGGAACAGCCAAGTTCCACCCAACCATAGAACAGAATAGCCAAACTACTTGTTTCGTTCACCCCCTAGCCTAACCATGAATCCATAAGGGCGAACTTTAATGCTCCTCTTTCGCTATAATCCTCTTTTAGATCAAATAATTCCCCTTGCCTCACACTCAGAACAATGCTCATAATATCAAGTGATATCCTCTTCCCCAGTAAACTAAGCAGCGTCCTTCCTCCTCCCATATGCTCTATATGCAAAATCATCTTGTGCCTAGGTATTTTCCCCCTTTGGGAATTTTTGCAGCTTTGCAAATCCCTGATTTTCAGGGGTTGCCAATGGCCAAATTCCTCATTTTCCACTTGTAAAATTCAGCCCTGAGGTAGTTCAAGCCTATTCCCCACTCATGGAGTCATGGTCAATTGATTTCAACCTGGTTGTTCCATTTTTCCCTCGGCAATTAATATAAAAAATATTTCTCTCTTACAAGTTTCATACTCAAAGAGTTGGTTGAGAAAATCAAATCTTTGTCCAACAGTCACAATAATTAATTACAATTAATCAAATTCCAAATTCCAAATTCCAAATTGCCATAAATAGAAATAATTTTCCAAATTCGAATTTTCCAAAAAATAAAATAAATTCATAAGTGCATATAGACTTAATGAACTTTAATGAACTTCTTCTTGCTTTGACTTTTAAATACACGTGGTCTCCAACTTGAAATTCATGGTGTCTTCTTTTCAAGTCCGCTTAACTTTTATGTCTATCATGTGCCTCTTTTAAATTATGTTGTACTTTTCTTACCGTATTCTCCATTTCCTGGAGAATTTTTGGTCCCACCATGAGACTGTCAACTGGGTTATCCCAGCTAATCGGAGTTGTACACTTTTTGTCGTACAACACTTCGAAGGGGATCATCTTATCCGATGTCTGGTAACCATTATTGTTTGCAAATTCCACCAAGTGCAGGTAATCTTCCCACTTGGTTTCGTCCTTACGTACATTCGTAGAATATCTTCCACAATTTGGTTCATTCGTTCAGTTTGCCCATCTGTTTGTGGATGGTAGCTTGTGATGAAATTCAAGTTAGTATTCAACCCTACAAACAATTCTTTCCAAAACGTAGATGTAAATTTTACGTCTCTATCTGAAATCACCATTTTAGAAATACCATGCAATCTAAAAATTTCCTTCATAAATATTACAGCGATGTTAATAGTTTTATACGTATATTTTACAGGAATAAAATGTGCAGACTTGTTAAACTTATCAATTACTACCATAATTTAATCATTTTGTTTTTAAGTTCTAGGAAGCCCTGTGATAAAATCTAGTATATAGTCTCCCATTTCCATTCTGGTATAGCTAGAGGTTGCAACAGGTCGGTTGGGTGATGGTGTTCATCCTTCACCTGTTGAATATCTAGGAACTTAGACAAGTATTATGTTGTCTCGCCTTACATATTAGGCCAATAAAATAACTTCCTCAATGTTGTTACCATTTTTTGGTATCCCGGATGACCAAAATATGGCTTCTTGTGTACTTCATCCAAAACTGTTAACTTTAATTCAGCAGAATCTGGTATGTACAACCTGTTTTTGAATCTTAATAGACCATTTATGTCCAAACTCATATATGTTCTGTCTAAATTTTATGCATTATTTTGTAAATCTTCCACTGTTTTAATGTATTTTTCATCATTATTACTTGCATCCTTTATCCTTTGCTCAATGTCGCTTTTTGCGTTGCTAATGTGTACCTCAAACAGCCCATGAATTATTCTACTTAAGGCATCTACCACTTTGTTTTCCTTACCCTTGATGTGTCTTACCTCGAAATCGAATTCTCTCAAGAAGGCCATCCATCTTGCTTGCCTTGCGTTAAGATCTGGTTGACTAAATAACAATTTCACACCATTGTTATCAGTTAGCAATAGAAAAAAAAATCCCATTATATAGTTTCGCCGCATTTTTAATGCATGGGTGACAAGTGCCAATTCCAAGTCATGAGTGATGTAGTTTCGTTCATGCTCTTTTATTTTTCATGACTCCTAACAAATAATGTGTCCTTCTTGAGTTAGGACACCTCCCAAACCTTCTTTGCTCACATCCACGCAAACTATGAAGTCTCTATACGGGTCTACTACCCTTAAAATGGGTGCAGTTTTTAACAGTTCTTTTAACTTATTAAAACTATCCTGACATTTTTGTGACCAATTAAACTTGGTTCTCTTTTTTTGTAGGGATGTTATAGGGTATGCAATCTTACAGAATCCTTCTATAAATCTGTGGTAGTACCCGGTGATTCCCATGAATGAACGGATATCCGCTACATCCTTATGGATAGGCCATTCCATGATGGTTCTTATCTTCTATGGGTTGACTGCAATACCCTCTTCAGATATTACATGTTCTAGGTACTGTATTTTCTTTTGGTAAAAGACACATTTGTCAAATTTTGCATACAATTTGTGTTTTCTTAAAGTTTGCAACACTATCCTTAGATGTTTTTCATATTCTTCTTTTATTTTCGAATACACTAGGATATCATCAATAAATACCAAAACAAACTTATCCAAATACTGACTGGAAATGTTATTCATTAAACACATAAATGTTGATGGTGCATTAGTGAGACCAAACGGTATAACAACAAATTCATAATGTCCATATCTCGTCGTGAATGTTGTTTTACTTATGTCTTCATCCTTTATTCTATCTAGATGGTGTATGATGTTGTTGTGCACCAAATGACACCTACCTCGTTGGTCTCATTGGAGTCCAGCTCTGACCCCCGCTGATAAGATCCTCCTCTGCTATGAGGGCCTTCTAGATGGCATCATTCAAGGTCTGAGGCATCAAAATCCTAACCTTTGCATGTATCCTGACATTAAGGCCGAACAAGAAACTGTTGACCTTAATTTTCTCAATATTAAGGTGCGGAGCATACCGAAGAAACTCCATAAAATGGGCCTCATAGTCAGGCACCATACAGTCCTCCTGTCGTAAGGCGTTAAACTCGTTGAACTGACACTCAATGAATTCCTCTAAT
>SNQJ01S0147932.1:0-23662 GCA_010110895.2 Picea sitchensis
TATCCACTGTCTTTCTCCACATCTTAAAAGCTACCAATCTGAGGTATGGAATTTAATGATTAAATTTGTTGCTTTCAATATAAATTCTATTCCTAGATTGAATAACTCTGAAGCAGATCTATTAGCTAATGTAGCTTCTAAACTCTTTCCTGCAGAAGGCTTGTCCCCAGATGCATTCTCCGTCGAGCTGTTGTTCCGGCCATTCGTTCCCGACAACATCACAAACTGGAGAGTCTTTGACGACGATCAGTAGATTATTAACTTTCTGCACATGGAAGAAACTTTTCAAGGCGCGGTGATAGACAAACGCACGCACGACGACAATTTGCGCGATTTCACGGTAATATCATATCTGAGAACTCCTTAATCTTCATCGGACATGGTAAAATCGATCCCTAAATCTGTAGTTAGATTAGAGAAGTTTTACGATCTTCAAGATAAATTTAAAAAGTCGGTCAACTGTAAAACCAATAGTTCCTCATTATCTTATGAAAAAGTGAACTTAGGAACTAAGGACAAATCGCAGTGCATTAATCTAGGGGTAGGATGTTCTGAACAAGAAAAAGTTGCCTTTATTGAATTGTTCAAAGAATTTAAAGATGTCTTTTCATGGACGTATGATGCCCTTAAAACTTTCGACCCTAACATCATACAGCATGTCATTCCTATAAATCCCTAAACCTTACCCTTTCAACAAAAAATGAGAAAAATGCACCCTATGCTCGAACCGACCGTTCAAAAAGAATTGAATAAACTCCTAAATGATAAGATAATTTTTCCTGTTAGGCACACTCGGTGGGTTTCTAACCTTGTCCCTTTCCGAAAGAAAAGTGGGGAAATCTGACTCTGCGTCGATTTCCGAAACCTTAATAGAGCGTCTGATAAAGACAACTATCCTGTCCCACCCATGGAACAGATCCTTCAACAGGTATCTGGTTCTGAGAGGCTATCCTTGCTGGATGGTTTCTCGGGGTACAACCAAGTCCTAATGTCTTCACCAAACCAACTTAAAACTACCTTTCGTACCCTGTGGGGCACCTATGCTTATTGAAAAATGCCCTTTGGATTGATTAATGTCGGTGCCACTTTCCAGAGAGAGATGGACATCGCTTTCCGAGGCTTAATCAATCAATCCATCGTAGTTTACTTAGATGATGTTACTGTATTCTCTAAAAACAAAACCAATCATCTAGCTCACTTACAAGCCATTCTACAACGATGTCGTAAATACAACATCTCCTTGAATACTAAAAAATCCATCTTTGCAGTAGAACAGGGTAGACTCTTGGGATTTATTATGTCAAGCAAAGGGATGATTATCGACCCCGAAAGGACTCAAGTCATCGTGAAACTTCCCCCTCCCACATCCAAAAAGTCTATGCAGTCTTTCTTAGGCCAGATTAACTTCGTGAGGAGATTCATCCCCAGTTTCTCCGAAATGGTCAGGCCTTTACAGAATTTAATTAAGAAAGACACCCAATATCACTGGGGACTCCTAGAAAACCAATCTTTTAATGAAATAAAGAAGGCCATAATAGACGCTCCGTCTCTCATGAGCCCTGACTTTTCTCAAGACTTTACACTCTACACTTTTGCTTATGACCGTTCCTATGCCGCCATCCTAACTCAAAAGAACGTCGAAAACAACGAAGTACCCACCGCCTTTATGAGCTCTGCTTTCAAGGGCACTGAAATTAATTACCCAGGGGTAGATCGACAAGCCTACGCTGTTTTCAAAGCAGTCAAGCATTTATGATCCTATCTTTTGAAGTCAAGGACGAAAGTCATTGTTCCCTACCCAACCATCAGGAACTTGTTAGTGCAGAAGGAACTAGGAGAAAAGAGGGCTAACTGGGTCACCTCCTTGCAGGAGTATGAATTAGAAATCACCCCAGCTTAGATAGTGAGAGGCCAAGGGTTATGCAAGCTAGTTGTTGATTCAGCAGCAGGACAACAAGAAGGAAGCGATACGTCAAACCTAGGACAAGACAATCAAAACACAGTCTGTTGCACACAAAACTCTATCAGTCCTATGTATGATGATATAATATTCTGTCTTGAACATGGGTCAGGGCCCCATCACTTGAACCCCACTAAAATAAGAGTATTGAGATTAAAATATTCCTCCTTTCATTTGGTTAATGGTATCCTGTTTCATCAAAGTTTCGACGGTGTACTGATGCATTGTCTTGAGAAAGACGAAGCAGAAAAAGTCTTGCTAGAGTTGCATGCAGGAGAAGCTGGTGATACCACTGCTCATAAGGTTTTAAGAGCTAGTTATTACTAGCCCACGCTTTTTAGAGACACCCATGCCTTGTGTCGTAAATGTATAATTTGTTAGAAAGCATCAGGGTAGTTACAAAAACCAGCCTTTCCTTTGCAGCTTGTTTCAGTAGACTCTCCCTTTCAGCAGTGGGGCCTTGACATCATAGGTCCGATCAACCCCCCGTCTTCACAATAGTATAAGTTCATCATCACAGCCACAGATTACTTTACCTGGTGGTCTGAAGCTGCCGCCTTAAGAACTGTCAACACCAGTCAGGTAATTGCCTTTCTCAATTCGAATATTATCACTCATTTTGGTATTCCTGATTGTTTAGTATTCGATAACGCGTCTTACTTTTCCTCTCTTGAGATGAGTGAGTTCGCTTTAGAAAAAGGAATTAAATTGAAGTATTTTGCAAGCTATTACCCCCAGGGCAACAGATTGGAAGAATCAACAAATAAGAACTTGATTAAAATCATCAAGAGAACGGTGGCTGAAAATCACAAAAACTGGCACAATGCATTGTTGAACACACTATGGGCTGATAGGGTAACACCAAAAGCTGTTGTAGGTAACTCTCCCTTTTTTCTTGTTTATGGCAGAGAATAAATTCGGCCACCTCACATTCTTCTTCCTTCACTTCAGTTATCGCAGAAAATCCAAGAAGAAGATTGTCCCCCTTTAGAAAACCGGATTAATGCTTTGATGAAGCTAGAAGAGGTAAGATCCCAAGATAAACGTAAGTTAGATCAACATCAACTATTGGTTAAAATTTGGTTCGATTCTAACTCTGCTTCTGATAGGAATTTCAAGGTAGGTGATCTCGTCTTGAAATGGGACAAACCACATGAGGGAAAGGGAGAGCACACGAAATTTCAAAACTTATGGCTTGGACCGTTTTTAATTGCTGAAAAGTTGGGTCCCAGTTCTTTCCGATTGCAGAATCTTGAAGGGCAGCCTGACACCTACCCGGTGAATGGCCAAGCCTTGAAAAGATACTTTTCTTGATTACAACCCTTGTACAATATGTACATATTTTGCTTTGTTTGCTTTTTCTTTTGCTTTTGTTTTTTATTTCTCTTTTCAGTTTATCAGCTTGTGTTTTTGGAAATATGCATACCTGTATACTGAGCTATTCAGACAAAGAAAACAAAAGATTCCTTTGCTGAAATAACTGCTAAGAAAATTGTATAAACATCAATTGTATACTTCCGAAATTTACATCTGTAAGTGGAAAAAGTTTGTCGTTTGAAAGAAGTTAACTGATTTCAATCTCTAACATAAGCTTGTTGGGATCATCTATTATCTTTTTACGTTTTCCCATTTCCTTAAGGGAATGAATCAGAAGATGTCTCCCTGTCTTAGGAAGTTGATTCTGTAAATGAAACATCTCTGGATCTTAATAAAGGACACTTTTAAAAATTTTTGCTGAGGTTTGAAAAAATATGTTAAGATGTCATAATTTTCAGCATCACCCCGCTCAACTATATGTCTTTTAAAAACAAAAATCAATAAAGAGGTGTGGGAAGTTCTTGTAAACCCGCCGGGTTACTGAACAGGTCTGTTGGCAGCAGGTAAATGCATGCATGGCGCCAAGACAACTTCGTCGGGTTACTGAATAGGCCCGCTGGCAGCGAAGCAATGTCGGGTATATGAAAATTTACAAATAAGAAACCTCTTAATGTCCTTTATTCTGATCTATAACTTCTTGGTAGGATACTATTACCCATGATTTTGGTCATCATGATGATGTATTAAGGATGGTGTACTCAGGCTCTTCATTATAATCTTTTCCTGAGAAAAGTTACCTTCATCTCTCTCCAGAAATCATATTTTTGAGGAAGGTTCGTAGGCTGTCTATACATTTTCCTGCGAGAATGCATGATTCTCGCAGGCTACCTTAAGCCAGGGTGCGAGAAGTTCTCACTGTGTCTAACTGTTAGGGTGCGAACACTTTCTAAAGAAGGGAAAAAGGATGAAGCCTCGAAGCTTCTAGAAGGGAATCTTCTAGAAGGGTGAGATGGCATTCGAATGGTTATCTAAGTACTGGCTTTCCTAATATCTTGGGATCATTCTTATCTAAATAACTAATTCATTTACTCCTATATAATGAGAGGATTCTCATGGAAAAGGTTAGAAGCAAACAAGGTTAAGAAGACATTGGAGAATTTGTGAAACATTGTGTGAAGGACTGATGCTACAGCAGCTAGAGAACTCCAGCAAGGTTATCAAAGGTGGTTGATATTCTTCATACAAGTGATCAAGTGTGTGTGTCAGAGCCAAGGGCCATCGAAAGGAGGTTTGCAACATCAAGGCTCAGGTTGTAAGCTTTGCTTTCTATCAATATAATACAGTAATATGTCTCTTTCCCATAAACTTAAGTCTACCTTTATTGTATAACTCCTTGATCATATACTTAGATTGATTGTTGAATATGCTGAGTTGTCTTCACTTCGATTGGTTTGTGTTATCTTGGTCTTGACTGCACAAGAGCATTGGAGCGAAGCTGGAACAACAAAGACCCAAGGAAGCGATCAAATGGTATGTTCATGATTCTTTCTTCTTAGTTCATTCAATAATCTAAATCTAGGGAAAGAGTATTATTTTGTCTTGATTTGTTCTAGATCCAGGTGGATCTAGGGAGATCGGTTTGTGTCCGCACTTACGGATTTATCCTATAACAAAATTGGAGACTCCACTGGGGAAAACAACACGGTTTTTGGTGGCTTTTTTTGTTTTTTTGTGGCCATTTGATTTGGTTTCATTTTTCTCTTGTCATATCAGCCTCTCAGTCTTTAGGATACCCTAATAGACCTTATGAGTCCAGAAGCTTTTTGAAATTTTACTTCATTTTTCAAATTTTTTGGCATGTTCAGGAATTCTCGCACTGCGTTCCATTGCAGCCTGTGAGAACTGGTCAGGTTCGCACCCTGCTCATAGGGTTCAGTGCGAGGTGTTCACACCTTGCTCAAAGCTTACCTGCGAGAATCATAGATTCTCGCACTGTGTTATACAGCTTGCCTGCGAACAGTCTTTTCAAAATTTTTGAAATTGAGTTTTTGTCTTTCTAACTGCCCATATAAGTTGAAATACATCTCATTGGTTTCTTGGACTATTTATTGATACCTTTTTTTCTTTAGTTTTCATGTGTGAATAGTATTAGGGTTTCTAGGCTTTTCTTGGCATTTGTGGCTTGATTTTCATTTCTCAACTCTTCTGGCAAAACCATTCAATCTGACTTCAGATTCTGAATGTGTTAGATTTGTTGGGATCCAGTGATTGGTTGAGAATTAAGTTTACTTGGTTTTCTCATTTGTTTATGGTTTGAAAGAACATTTTCATTTGCATTGAGAAGATTTTTTGGTTTGTTATTTGTTTTTGCTTTCGTTGAAAGAGTTGATTGGGTTGTTATTGCTTGATTCGTTGTGATTTGATTTTTCTGCTCTCTCATTGATATAGTGCGAGTTCTTTTTGAAAAGTGAACACAAAGTTTTCTTTCATCAAATTGTTTTTGTCATTTACAAAACATTGAAAATCAAATTATAGAGATTGTTGAAGTATTGAAAAAGAGAAACATATAGATTAGTCATTTGATGAATGATTGTTTGTATTGACGTTGGAAAAAGGAGATTTTGCATATAATTCATGGTTGATTTAGAAAACTTCTCTTTCTCTCTCATATATAGGATTCATTGAAAGGAAAGTGATACATTTCATTTTCATCCTTGCATTATTGGGTCAGAGTCATACAACACAATTTCATTTCTGTTACCTTTGAGTAAACAACAGCCCTTAAAAACATTGCGTAATCTTAAAATTTATCTAGTAACTC
The DNA here is from genome assembly GCA_010110895.2 of Picea sitchensis. Lineage (NCBI taxonomy): Eukaryota > Viridiplantae > Streptophyta > Pinopsida > Pinales > Pinaceae > Picea > Picea sitchensis. The sequence continues at coordinate 6,099 of SNQJ01S0147932.1, forward strand.
TTTTCTAGGGCTCTTTTACACCAACATTTAGTTAGGCTAGTGCTTTGGAGTAGGAAGAGAGATACACTCTCCAAAATCTCAAAACAAAAAATAGCATCTTGAGTTAGGGAGTGTTAAATTCCATTTGCAGCATATTGTCCTGGGAAGCCCTTCTAACACAAGGGTCAAGCACTAGGCTGCATTGGTGTTGGTAGAGTTACCCACCCTGCTTTGTTGACATCAGTGTAGAGATTGCACGTATTACGAGGGTCACTCCAAGGTATACCCACAATGATGAGTGGAAGCCTTTGAGTAGATTTTGGGCTAGATACCCTTCCCTTGCGTGTGGATCGGACTAACGACTATTCCCCCAGGTTTTACTGTTGTTTGTGGTGTCCTTAGTGGCCTATCTCTATAGGTTCTTACCCAAGGTGACAGTGGAGGGGAAAGTCTTCACGGTACTTGGAATTGACGTTGATCAAACTCACTCGGGATCCTTGGAGGGTATACCCACGATTATGTGTGGGAGCTTGCACCAGGGTGTAATTCCGTTAAGTAGGTCGTCAACGTAACTTTTCCATCCTAGCCTCGCCCCTTCTCATCTCGTTGTTACGACGTTGGATTTCATCACCAACTAGTGGATTCGAAGTTAGAAGGTTTTGTTTGCATGGTGATTGCTTCCTAGATTTTGTTTACTAGTGTGTGTTGTTTGTTTCTCACAGTTACCATTAAGAATTTTCTCGCGGAGCTTGTCACTTCTTTACAATTGCTCCCCCACGACGTTCACGTAGAATGCAAGGTTTATCTCCAGAGCATCTGGACGATTCTCAACCTTCACCTACCAGTACACCTGAGGGCTCTCCTCACCAGAGTGAAGTCCCAGTTGTTACCCCACCACACGGGGAAACAAGTGACGTTCCAGTTGTCACTACACCACCTCCACAGGTAAAATGAAATGACTCTCTAGAAGATTTTCAAGTTACCAATACTAGAGAGGACTATCGCATTCACCATGGTGAACGACCTTTTGTGTGATTAAATTCTTCTGAAGAAGCAATTGTTACATCTTCTGAGTCAACCGTTGGGCCTTCTCCCGGTGTAGTAGGCCAAGATCCTTTTTGGTCAGGTAATTTCCGACGAGTCCTTTTTGGTACTGAGGCACCTACCATCTATGAAATTAACCCTCCGGTGTCTCCTGAGACAGAAACTCCACCAGAGACTACCACTTATCATTTTGTTCTTCCTCTCGATATGGCCCATCTCGTGAATACTATGAGTGTCCAAACTGGAATTACTGCAGCTACTCTTGATCCTATCAATACCCAGCAAATGCCTGAGGTTAATCTGACACTACCACCCGGTTATCATGCGTTGAATGCCTTGTTGAATGATTCCAATCCAACACCTCCGCAGACCCCATCCGGTTCTCCAGGTGGTCCTCCTTTTCCTGGGTACATTATTCCTGATTTTATTCCGACTCTCCCTCCTTTTCCTTCTGGCAATCCTAATCCTAGTGGCACTATCCTGACCGTGGTACCAAATGTGCAGATTCCTATTGGTGGACAAGGTGGTACAATTCAATTTCCTCTTATTGGTCAAAATCCAATTACTACACAACCTTTGGTTGGCACACAACCTACAATAGGGGGACCAACCTCACCTTTTGGGCAAAACATACCTCATGAATTGGCCCAGTATTGGAATCGGATTTTACAAAAATTTCCTCAAAATGTTGGGGGGCAGCAAGTTGTCCCTACTATAGGCCAACCCTATCCAGGTATACCTAATCCTATTTGGGGTCAGATTCATACTACTCAACCTCAGGTCCCTACTCAAACACAAGGTTACCATCCTTGGAATTATTATCCTCTCCAACCACCATCGAATCAACCAAGGTCTTCCCAATATGGGAAGACTGCTTACGGTCCTACTGGTTTGCCGACCGGGATTCCACCCCAAAGTCACCAGTACCCCCAAGTTAATCGACAGTTACCTTTTCTTGCTACTTTGGATTTTCCAAATTTGTCTAGGATTCTAAATGATCATATTCGTCACTCTCCCCAATGGCCCGTTATTCCAGCCAAGCTTCCATCCAATATTCCTAAATTCGATGGTAAAGTGGGAGAGGACCTGAACAATCATGTGATGACCTTTCATCTATGGTGTTCATACAACTCTTTGATGGATGACTCTATTCACCTACGTCTTTTTCAAAGAACCCTTACAGGGTCTGCTGTGAAGTGGTATATTGAATTGCCACAAGGTTTCTTCTCTGATTTCAATACTCTAGCTATGGCTTTTCTTACACATTACTAGTTGTCGATCCATTATGACACTGGGACTGAGATTTTAAATTCCTTTAAAAAAACTAAAGGCACTCACATCTCGAATCATATACATGAGTGGAGATGGAGATGACGTCTCATCAAACTTGAACTCCCTGATCAGTTACTGGCCGAATGGTTCACGAAATCCTTTGTGAATTAAATTGGTAAAGACATTACCGTGGGTGGTGTTGTTATGGAGGAGAAGGCTATCATTCACGCTCAATATCTTGATCTCGTTTATTCGCAAACAGGAACACTTTATGATTTGCTAGCTGAACTACCCCGTCCTGGTACTTCCAACACTTCGACTACTCTAGCTGCCTCGCATGCAGCTGATGGTGTGATTGGTACTACCCACACCCACTCACATTCTGTTTCAAATACAACCCCTAAATCTACTTCTTCTAATGTTCAAAATGCTCCGTCTCCTGCCACTCGCGCCGGTAAAACCTCTGAGGTGAACACTGTTCAATCTACCCCGACCGGTAAAGGTAAATCTAAAACGTGGAGAGGCAAGAATAAGGAGGGAAAGAATAATAATCCAACAAAACAAACTAAAACTCCTCCTGTTGAAGATCGGGATAAGGGAAAACCATGGTACCCTTGCCTTATCTGTGGTGACGATCACTATACGAAGGATTGTCCTCGACGTGCCAAAGTTACTAAGTTCCTTCAAGGAATGCCAAAACCATCTACACCGGCAGTCTTGTCCCAACCCTTCCCATCTCAACAACAGGCTCAGTTGGTCATCCATGACCAACCCTCTACTTCTACGACATCATATGTTTTGATGTGCACTGGTGATTCTAAGAAGAGCGACGTTGCAATCGCAACTAGAGCCAAATATTATTCTCCATCTAAGGATAAGGTTGATGATTTACCTCCTGGTTTGGTACAACCCTCTCCACTGAATCCACCTACGAACGATCCTCTTCATCTCGAAAGACCAAGCCTCGATACAGTCGTCCAACCCCCTAAAGGTGTTTTCCGCAAGTTGGCTTTCAATCCTCATGCTCGTGCGGCTCAGAACTACAACATTGTAGAATATCTGGCCCATGCACCTTCAGTGATGTCTTCCCTTGAAGTCCTTCAGTCTTGTCCTGCACAATGGAAGGCTGTGTTGAAATCTATAGGTGGAATTGAACCAACAGATACGAATTTAATAGTCTTTGACTTGGAAGATCACATTCCAAGGTTACCCCCTCAGCTTGTGTTTCAAATTCAAGTTGTTGTCTCTGACAAGAACATTTGTAGAACTGTTATAGATGAGGGTGCCTCTACGTGTGTAATGTCTCTTTCTTGTTGGAAAGCCATTGGCTCTCCTCCCTTAAATGAATCACAAAATACTCTGAAAGCCTTTAATGGCTCGGGTTTTAAGCCTTACGATGTTCTTCCATCATTGCCCGTTACTCTAGAAGGTAAGACAGTGCAAGTTGAAGTGGAATTTTTCGATGCTCCCCTAGATTATAATCTTCTGCTTGGTCATAGCTGGATTGATTCCATGCGTGTTGTTGTGTCAACACTTTTTCGTGTAGTACATTTTCCTCATCAAGGAAAGATTGTTACAGTTGACCAACTTGCCTTCTTTAATTCCGATACTCGTACTGGAAATGTACCATTTATAGCTAAAACCCCGTCGGGTTACGAGAATGTCGGTGTCGGCCTTTTAAAGGACTCTTCATTGATGGGTACTTTTCCCATTCCGCCACCCGATGTTCCGCGCCCGTCCGTAGCCTCGATCAATATGATCTCCACGTACCTCATGAACTTCCTGTGCCTTCCGACCCTTGGATAGTTCCTGATCCTGGAGATCACACTCGTTTCGGCGACGTCAGGCCGTTAAGTCCGGTTGAGTCGGCTTATCACGCCATTCAATCGACAACACTTTCTACCTCTTCTCTTGATGAGTTGTCTCCTGATCCTTTCCATGTTGTTTTCCCCACTGATGAGATGATCATGTCCGTCATGGAAGACACCCCTTGGGACGATGGACATCATCATTCCATACTCTTTCTGGAACAACACACTCTCAAGAACTACCAACGGATTTCGACTTTGTCGACCGTTGTTGTCATATTGACCGTTCTCGGATCTACACATGATGTGTTTGCCGAAGGGAACCTCAGTAATATATCTCCCACGATTCCCATTGATATATCCGTTAAACCTGGGATAGTTGAAAATGTTCATATTGGAGCTTCGTGTTCTCGAGAGGAAATTGTCACTTATACATCTTTGTTCAAATAATTTCGTGATATATTCGCCTGGAGTTACGAAGAGATGCCCGGTATCGACCCTTCTATTGTTGTGTATGAGATAAAGACATACCCCAGAGCTAAACCTATCCGGCAGCGCCTACGTCCTGTACACCCACGTAAAGCGGCATCTATCAAACTCGAGGTTGAAAAAATTCTCAAAGCCGGCTTTATTTATCCCGTGGCTCTGACAGAATGGGTTTCCAATCCTGTACCCATTGATAAGAAAGGTGGCAGTATTCGTGTATGTGTTGATTATAGGGATATTAACAAAGCCTATCCCAAAGACAACTTTCCAACCCCTTTCGTCAACCAGATTGTTGATGACTGTGCTGGAAGTGAAATCTTCTCACTCATGGATGGTTTCTCCGGCTATAATCAAATTAACATCGCTCCTGAGGACCAACATAGAAATGCATTTATTTGTCCTTGGGGTACTTTTGCTTATAGGAAACTACCCTTCGATCTTAAGAACGCTGGCGCGACGTTTCAACGTGCTATGTCTTATTCTTTTCACGATATAAAGCATATCGTTCAACCCTATTTGGATGATTTACCAGCTCACTCTTTACGTCGAGTCGATCACCCCACTCATCTCCAAGCTATTTTCGTTCATTGTCAGTTCTATCGTATTCTTTTAAATCCTCATAAATTTGTTTTTTGCGTAGAATCCGTCCGTCTTCTAGGTTTCATCGTTTCACGTCAAGGGATCAGGGTGGATCCTCTTAAGGTTGAGGCCATTCTTAATCTCCCTCCTCCTTCTACATTGCGTCAGTTGCAAAGTTTGCAGGGGAAAGCAAACTTTCTTCGTCGTTTCATTCCTAATTATGCCGATATTACTTGTGGTTTTACCCGGCTACTGAAGAAAGGTTCAGACTTCATTTGGGATACTATTGCTAACAATTCTTTTGAGGCTTTGAAGTTATCCCTCACCCGAGCTCCGGTTCTCTTTCCTCCTGATTATAGTCGTGATTATTTTCTTTATCTTGCTGCCTCTGAGTATACCATCGGCATGGTTTTGGTCCAAGAGGATGATGCGCACAATGAACATGTTATTTATTACTTGAGTCGAAGTTTCACATCCACGGAGGTCAAGTATCAACATGTTGAAAAACTGGCCTTGGCAGCCGTTCAAGCAGTTCAACGTTTTCGGCATTATATCCTCTCAAGGAAAACTACTGTGATTTCTCATTGCAACCACATGCAACATATTTTGACACGTCAATTGCTGGGGGGAAAATACTCCAAGTGGATTGCCATACTCCAGGAGTTTGACTTAGAATTCGATCGTGCCACGTCTAAGAAATCCTTAGTTTTCGCTGAGTTGATATGTGATTTCCCTCACTCTGCCATGGAAAATGTAGCAGTAGATTCATTACCTGATGAATCACTTTTCCTTATTAGTACTGATGATATTTGGTATGGGGATATCATTATATATCTCCAAACCCAGAATTTTTAGCCTGCTTTGTCTAGTTCTGAACGACGTCGCATCCGTTATCAAGCACGTCAATACATCATCCTCGGGGATACTCTTTAACGTCGAGGAATTGACTTTGTCTTTCGACGTTGTCTGATGTTTGATGAAGCCGAGAAAGCTCTGAATGACTGCCATTCTGGAGCATGTGGTGGTCATATGTCTGGGTATGCTACTACCTAGAAGATCTTACGCATAGGATATTTTTGGCCTTCCTTGTTCAATGACTGCATTACTACTGTTCAGAAGTGCCATGCCTGCCAGACCTACAATCAGAAAATTCGGTCGCATCCTACTCCTTTACATCATGTGGTCTTAGTTGGTCCCTTCGCGAAATGGGGCTTTGATTTCATGACATGTCACCCTCACTCGGTCGGGGGGCATGGTTACATCATTGTAGCTGTTGATTACTTTACAAAGTGGGTCGAGGCGATGCCAACATTCGATAATACTGGAAAGACTGCAGCGTTGTTTCTTTTTAACCATGTCATAGCTCGTTTTGGTGTTCCTCAAGCTATCGTTACTGATCACGGTTGTCATTTTAGGAATTTTATGATGTCTGAACTTACAGAAACGTTGGGTCTTCGTCATGAGAACTCAACACCCTATTATCCACAAGCTAATGGCCAGGTCAAAGCCATAAAAAAAGTTCTTATAACTATTCTTCGACGGATGATAGGAATTCATAAAACAAGCTGGCACACGATGTTGCTTTCGACATTGTGGGCATATCTGACATCTGTCAAATCCGCTACGGGATTTACGCCTTTTCGATTGGTCTATGGTGTGGAAGCCATTCTTCCAATAGAATGCGAGATACCTTCTCTGAAGCTAGCTGTCGAACTCTTACCCAATACTTCTGCTGAAGAAGAATGTCTATTGTATTTGATGCGATTAGATGAGACTTGATGTGACGCCACTCTCATAATAGAATCCCAGAAGAAACGTGTCAAGGCGCAATATGACAAGCATGTCAAGCCTTGCATTTTATCTGAAGGTGATCTTGTTCTTCTTTATGAATAGGATCAAGATGTCTTAGGAGTTGGGAAGTTCGAGCCAATGTGGCGAGGTCTTATATTGTTCACCGAGTGTTGGAAAAAGGAGCATATGAGCTAGTTGATTACGATGGTATCCCTTTGAGTGAACCCAGGAATGGGTTGTACTTGAAGAAGTATTATGCATAAGTCATTTGTGCACAAATACTTGTATTTTATGTATGATACTTGGTGTGTGTTACTTTAGTTTGTTTTTGATGTTATTTGGTCTCTACCCTTATGTAATGTTGTGTTTGATTGCCAGATGTCGGATTCTTCGCTACCCTATATTGGCTTCACTGATGGTGCTATCCGTAGTACTCGGAACCTCGCTTCCGCTCCGTGGGCAATCTATGCCCCAACAAACGAACTTGTATCTTTACAAGGTGTGTGTCTTGGCCGTGCAACCAACAACATTGTAGAGTATAGCGTCGTGATTGAGTTATTGGTTGATGCTATCTCACTTGGAATTCATCATTTGGTTGTGTGACTCGACTCCCAGCTTGTAGTACTACATTTAAGTAATATCTATTCTATTCGAAGTCCTACTTTGTTAAGGGTGTATTTGCAAATTCGCCTCTTGGAATGATATTTTGATCACATTGAATATCAACATATTCCTAGATGTCTTAATTCATTAACAGATGCATTGGCAAATTATGTATTGGATAGACATTTGAACAATTTATAAATCAAACACATTAAAATTCACACAATATAAAGTAAACCGGTAGAAGCCGTCTGTATATAAAGATCAAAAGAGTTTGTTGTTTTTTACAAAAAGTTTGTCCGAAGACCAAAATATAAAAAATTGAAGCTTATAGCTTCTACAAAGTGACGTCATGGATGACGTTCACGGTAATGCACTACTTCCCTAGCTACCCTACGGAGCAGTTGACCCATAGCAGTTGATACTCCTACAGTATGACGTTGATCGCGTCATGTAATCTCTTCCAAAGTCATATATGGAATGTCTGTTGTCAAGCCTTCTAAATTCTGTTCCACCACCATATAATCTTCAGCATATTGTGGTACTATTGTTGCTGCTTCCCCTCGCCTCTAGATAGGAGAACTGTCGGTAGGTCTATACATTCCAACATCTGTGTTATCAACAAACATTTTTGCATTAGTCTTTGGATACACAATATAAAGAAAAAACATTTGAATATAATTAAAAATTCAAAAACATTTAAAAAGAGAAAATGCGTGTACTTCTTACTGAGGTCTCCCCACTGAGCGTCCTCAGGCAATGCTAGATCTGGATCTCCATGGAAATCCAACCCGGCATAGGCGTAGTCATCGACCATTAGCATCTGGTTACGGAGTCAGTCAAAGAAAATATCGTCATATTTGATGATTGGTTCTTCCACGTGCCGGGCCATAAGCCGACACCATCTAAGCATACGTGGATCCCTAGGACTCGGTAGGTTCCACTCTGCCTATAGTCGGAATACATGGACCCTCTCAAGGAAGAAGGACACTATTAAAGATCCATATCCAAATTGTTTCAGTTCACCCCACCTGGACTTGGTTAGTTGTCTTTTGATATTGCGCAACACTGCATCAGCCCAGTTAAAGACTCAGGGCTCAGTACAATCAATGGCGTACTAGAAATAGCTCTGTCATGCCATAAGGGGAGAAAAACTCCCAGCCATCCGAGCAATCGTGAAGAGAATAGTGCGGAGAGTCATGTCTGTTACTCCCCAGATCGCCACTTTTCCTTTCTTTCTTTCGGCCTCGGGTATGCAGTATTGATTGCAGTATTCACTCATTTTCAAACCGCCACCTCTGATGTCGGTCAGACTAACATGAGACCCACACCTAGATAATCCGGTCAAGAAGTATATGTCCTCTATGTCAATGGCTAAAGTATGAGCTCCTACAATGAAAACTTGTTGGTCTGGATCCCACATACGGACTAGATACTCCAGTAATCGGACTTGGGCTCTCATGCCCGGGATAAGGAAGTATTTTAAGAGACCACAATCTCTCAATGCAGCTATGGTGGGAGGATGATTCTCGGCATTTTCATTATCCTCCTCATGTTCTCGTTCCCGCTACTCAAGCACCATGTTTGTGGCTATTTATCTGCATAAGAAACATGCAAAGGGGATTAATGATTTTATTAATGATATAAATCTTTTTCATTCGATAAATATTTAAAAAAAAATTGAGTTCTGTGCTACTCGCAGGTGCCTTATTATACACAGTGAAAACCCCTCCCAGGTGGCTCAAATCTTTCCTGTGAGAAAGAATCATTCTCGCAGGCCCCGTATGGGTAGCCTGCGAGAATTCCTACGCGCAGGTAGGGTTCAAAAACCACTTGAAAATACAAAAAAATAACCAATGAAATCAGAAATTTAAACCATGCAAAGATCAAGAAAGAAGAGCTTACCGTAATGATGCAGATGGCTTGTCAAATGATCTCTTATAGCTCCCGAAAATCAATGCCAAAATCGGAGGGTAAAATGGGGGTTTTGGGAACTCAATAGTGAAAATGTGGAATGGTATGGTAACAATGTGAATTTACTCATTTAATTTACTTTTTACTATGTCATTTTTGGGTTTTTATGTTTATCTATTGTTTAAACCTAATTACTAATATAAATATGAGTGTGATGACTTGCAGGTATGAAGCATTGATGATTACAAAAAGAATATGGACATATTTTTCTCCGTTATGGTGTGATTTTGATTGTTTTTTGTGGTTTTTACATAAAACCTCGAGCATCGTTTTTGTCCATTCTTACGCTCGTAAAAACAAGAGAACGTGATCGAGCATAGTTTTATCACTTTTTCGGGCTCAACAAGGTTATACGAAAAAGAAATCCCCCTGGAGTCTTCTTTAATCTATTTTCAGACTCTCTAAACGTGAAAAGATCGTCGAGCGACCTTGCTATTTTCACGCTTGCTAAAGTATTTGAAGTACGCGTCTGGTAAGCGATAGTTTCTCTCTTTTTCGGTCTTATCCAGAATATTTTACGAAAAAGGAACTGAGAGAGTTCTCTTTTAAGTGTTTTTCCAAACTCTATAATATTGAAAAACCTTCGAGTTTACTATCTCTGGACTCGTTAAACACACATTGATAGACCCATGATGGGACCGAACCACTCCTTCTTAGGGTTCGTTAAAAATACTCTGAGGGAATCGTCTGAAGGATGAGCTTATATCAACAAGCATATGTGATCCTCTTCAAGCTTGCGTAAAAATAAAGAGGTACTTGCCAGAAATGGTGGGGGAAAATTTGGGAAAGGGATATGTTTCATCTTTGTATTGATTGGCAGTAAGTGTCGCTCTTGAACATGACACCCCTTGTTCATCATTTGAAGCCGGTTTGGGAAATTCATTTGTCTCTCATTCGATTTACTACAAGGTCATTTCATGTGTCGTCTTTGATTCAATGCTGCCAAATCATTGGTCATGTCATTCATAAGTTCAAGAGAAGTCCACCTAAAACCTATATTGAGTCGGCCATCTGCAGTTGTCCATTCTCTCCGAGTCGGCCTTCCCTATGTCCTGTTCAATTTGCAAAGTGATATGTTTCACCTTCAAACTATATTACTCATTTCGTGTCATTGATGGGGGATACATGAAGGCCCTCCTGTGACGATTTTTGTTTCGTCGACTTCAGCTCATTATCCGGAATCAAAACTTAGAAATTATTTAGTACCTTGGAGCTTGCATGCCTCAATGGCAAGTTTCCTCGCTTTCGACAGTGGGTTTACATCATTGACCCCNTCAACAAGCATATGTGATCCTCTTCAAGCTTGCGTAAAAATAAAGAGGTACTTGCCAGAAATGGTGGGGGAAAATTTGGGAAAGGGATATGTTTCATCTTTGTATTGATTGGCAGTAAGTGTCGCTCTTGAACATGACACCCCTTGTTCATCATTTGAAGCCGGTTTGGGAAATTCATTTGTCTCTCATTCGATTTACTACAAGGTCATTTCATGTGTCGTCTTTGATTCAATGCTGCCAAATCATTGGTCATGTCATTCATAAGTTCAAGAGAAGTCCACCTAAAACCTATATTGAGTCGGCCATCTGCAGTTGTCCATTCTCTCCGAGTCGGCCTTCCCTATGTCCTGTTCAATTTGCAAAGTGATATGTTTCACCTTCAAACTATATTACTCATTTCGTGTCATTGATGGGGGATACATGAAGGCCCTCCTGTGACGATTTTTGTTTCGTCGACTTCAGCTCATTATCCGGAATCAAAACTTAGAAATTATTTAGTACCTTGGAGCTTGCATGCCTCAATGGCAAGTTTCCTCGCTTTCGACAGTGGGTTTACATCATTGACCCCTGATCGAGAGATTCCGTCGGATGTTCGACATCAAATCATTTATTCACATTCGATGGATTGTGCTATGGTACCTTGGGAGTCATTGACATAAATGGTGATTTCCCTCACACTTGTTAATGGTTTTATCATTGACCGGTAATCAAGTGGTTTCTACCATGTTCGACTTCAACACATGTAATCACATGCATAGATTTGTACTTTGGGGGATGAGGTTGAAGACCCTGGATATCATCTTTGTGATCCAGGTTGCGATGGAGTATGTATAACTTGCGACACATAGATCCACTGTGTATGTTTCATGGCTATGTCATCTTGATTTGAATTTGTTCGCATAGATCCACAGTGTATTCAAGTGGCTATGCTATATTTTGAATGGCGTGGATCCACAGCGTATGATTGGTGTCCATGACCCATGTCTACAATGTCATCAGTCAGTGATCTGAGTATGGGAATGCCTACCTCAGAATTGATATATATGATACTCTGTCAATGCTTGATTGTTTGCAGGTCTCTGATTAGATGTGCTGCTGGTTCTCGACACACACATGTAGCTTACAAAGTCCATCGACTGTCACTTGTTCCAATCTCAGACTTTGGGGGGAATTCTGTTACCCATGATTTTGGTCATCATGATGATGTATTAAGGATGGTGTACTCAGGGTCTTCATTAGAATCTTTTCCTGAGAAAAGTTACCTTCATCTCTCTCCAGAAATCATATTTTTGAGGAAGGTTCGCAGGCTGTCTATACATTTGCCTGCGAGAATGCATGATTCTTGCAGGCTACCTTAATCCAGGGTGCGACAAGTTCACACTGTGTCTAACTGTTAGGGTGCAAACACTTTCTAGAGAAGGGAAAAAGGATGAAGTCTCGAAGCTTCTAGAAGGGAATCTTCTAGAAGGGTGAGATGGAATTCGAATGGTTATCTAAGTACTGGCTTTCTTGATATCTTGGGATCATTCTTATATAAATAACTAATTCATTTCCTCCTATATAATGAGAGGATTCTCATGGAAAAGGTTAGAAGAAAACAAGGTTAAGAAAACATTGGAGAATTTGTGAAAGATTGTGTGAAGGACTGATGCTACAGCAGCTAGAGAACTCCAGCAAGGTTATCAAAGGTGGTTGATCTTATTCATACAAGTGAGCAAGTGTGTGTGTTAGATCCAAGGGCCATCGAAAGGAGGTTTGCAACATCAAGGCTCAGGTTGTAAGCTTTGCTTTCTATCAATATAATACAGTAATATGTCTCTTTCCCATAAACTTAAGTCTACCTTTGTTGTATAACTCCTTGATCATATACTTAGATTGATTGTTGAATATGTTGAATTGTCTTCACTTCGATTGGTTTGTATTGTCCTGTTCTTGACTGCACAAGAGCATTGGAGCGAAGCTGGAACAACAAAGACCCAAGGAAGCGATCAAACGGTATGTTCATGATTCTTGCTTCTTAGTTCATTCAATAATCTAAATCTAGGGAAATAGTATTATTCTGTCTTGATTTGTTCTAGATCCAGGTGGATCTAGGGAGATCGGTTTGTGTCTGCACTTACAGATTTATCCTATAACAGATTCGGATGTCAGAGTGGGTTAAATGGAAACCCTGTCGAGGCTATGGACACCTGAGGTTATGGACGCCTGCTGGCACCAGTGGCTTTGTCAACAGTATTGGAGATTTTATCTTTAATATTGCAACTCACTTGTCTTGAGATTGTTATCAGCTTTCATCCTTTAAACACTGTTGGAATATTTGGTTAATGATGATGTTCATACGATTTTCTGGTTGTTATTTTTGATTTAGAATGTTTCTTGTTATCCTAATCTGAGTTTGTTCTTTTGGCAGAGATAACTGCTTCTACTAGTGTGTCGCCATTATTGGCATCCAATTCACATTTTTTTTAACTATCTTATAAGCTGCCTACACCAGAGTTTTGCAAACTTTGATTTTGTCGCAATCTCTTCAATAAAACGACATTTTTATTTTTTGCGCTATTTATACACTTACCTTTCTTCTTGTTTTCACGACTGCAAGCATGAAAACTTGGTTTTCAAAGTCGCATTAAAATTGTCACTGAATTGTCATTATTATTCTTGTCGATATACTCATTGCATTTACATTTTACTTACAATTATGCAGTTGGCAAGACCTCTTGTTCTATACTCATTAAACATTCTTTGATTGATTATACAGTTTCATTTCATGAGTGATTGAGTTTGTGATGCATTGGTGATTGGATTTACTTGTTATTTGATCAATTCACTTAGCGCATTGGTTACATAAAAAGGCATTGGTTTTATGATTAAACTCTTGGTATAAAACGTTCTATACAACACATGTTTCATATAACCATATCCTTGGTGCAATTTTGATTTATTGCTTTGGTTTTGAAAAAAAACTATGGTATAACTATTGTTTGCACGAATGATTAATCCACTTACCAAAGGTTTCAATTGATTGATTGAAGTGGCATGTTTGTAACACATATGCGTTATGATTTGAATAGTTTTAAGTGTTGGCGGTTGTACCATGGTAATGACTATTCTGCATGGGCATAAATAGCTCCACCACCTTTGCATGATATGTCATTCATGTTTACCCTTATCCCTGTTTCATCCTTGCTCATTTCAGGTAAGCCCTGTGAGCATTCTGCCCCTGCGTATGTTGCGCTCAAACCTTGGCTCATTCACATCACTCACTGTGTGCTCGTCTCTATGGCATCGGTGGTGCGAATTGAGCCGAATGGTAGTCAAACTCTGTTACTCTTTGACAGCACCCGGAAAGATTTAGAGGATAATGGTTAGATCACATTTATACAGAGGTTTAAGGGTTTTAATTTGTGTGTTTCACAACAATTTTCCCTTACCTTTAATGGGTGTAGGGCCAAAGTAGGCGACATTCAGCTTGAGCTGAGTGAACAATTCATTAGCTCTACCACAGGGTTAGTAGCCACGGGCCAACGATGGTTTAAAAACTCTAAAGTCGATGAGGTGCCATGGTCTTTACTGTTTGTATCACGAAAAGTCACATCTTGTGACAGAGGTATGCCTATTTCCACGCTTAAACCTAGGTGGCATGATGTTTTGATAATGGTTAAACAATTCGTGACCTGTGAGGGTCGATATGGACTGGTTTTTCTTTATCACCTTCGACTGTTAATGAATTTTATGGGTTATACATTGAACATGCCATTCTACTTCCAGCGTAATCTGTACAAGATGTCAAAGAGGTTTAAATGAGAGAAGGTCGATAGTAGCTTGTTCCACCACAGCCTGATCAGACTCATCGTAGTTCATCATTTGAACCTTCATGGCGATAATTGGGAATCTTTTCTCTCTCGAAATGGATTTGTTGATTCAGAGTCTGTCCAAATCGACAAGCCTGTGGTCAGTGAGACTAAGGTTGGGCCACCCATGCCTCTCCATGCCCTTTTACCTTCTCCCAAACCCTCGGTCAGCCCTGATATAGACCTACCCGACATTATAACAGATAAGGTTGAGGCTGTAAAAAAGTCTGTGACCAAAAGGTCAAGGGTAACCCTACTCACAAAAACAAAGCGAAAAAGAATACTCGATTGATATCGAGACTTGCTTAGAATAAATCCAAACCTAGTGTTGATCAAAATCCCATAGTCCTCAATGAAGACTCAGACTCTGACATCGAGCGCTTCCTAGCTAGTGAGTATCCTTATTGCCATGGTCTGTGCTCCGAGCCACCCTATGACTTTGTTTCTAATTTACCCCTTTCCTAAAGAATAATCCTAGCTACCCAGGGATCAAGCTACCTAATGAAACCCTCGGTGATCTAAACCAACCCTCGCCTGCAATTTCGAAGCCTCAACAGACAACATGTGTTCAATGTAATGTGTGGCTTGAACGCTACTATGTCGACGTTCCCTTGTTACAGTCGAAAATTAAATCTTTGGAAAACCAAGTTACAACACTATCACGAGAAAGGGACAAGATTCAAGCGAATGAAAAGAAGCAGAAGACCATTGGCTCGATCGTATTTAGGAATGTCGAATCGGCTACAGCTTTTGTAAATTCCAAAATGTCATAATCGAAGTCGTTTCATCTAATCCAGGTATGATTTTCAATTTTAAATTTCGTTTCAGGAGTGGCTTGAATTAATGTATAATGGAGTTTTGATTTTGGTTAGTTATGTTCATGATTCAGTTATAGTTTAATCCTATATGATAGATTCATTTTAAAACTAAAAATAGTTACGATTTGTTTATGAGATTTGTTGTGCCCAGTTTAGTACAAACAATTCATTGACTTTGATTCGGTTTGATTTGTTGGTAAATCAATTCTATTTGATATTTGATTTGGTATGATTTTAATTAGTTTTGTTTTCTCCTAATAACTCAAAATGACTCTGTTCTGTAATTAATTAGTATTCTCGATTGGATTTTAATTATCTTCGACCTATGCTAAAGATCTACTCGCTATAATCCTGGACTTGTGTTGATTCATAACGGTTGTAACAAACACAAATTGTTTCGATTCGTTTTGGTTTGGTTGATGCATGTTTTGAGTTAGCACTATTGCCTGTTTTGTGTTAGATTGATATTGAAAATCGATTTGATGCTACTCTTTTGGTTTTGATTTTATCCCTGTTAAATTCGTATGGGAAAATTCGGCTAATGGTTGGTTTTGAAATGAATTCGAGTAATGATTGCGTTGAATATCAATCGATTTTGTCTACCCCCAATTGGCAATAGTAAACGTTGGACAAGTCCCACAGATCTGGTTATCAACCAATTAATTCCATTATGATTTCGTTTGCAATAATTTACACACCAATTTTGATTTGATTCGCTAATGGCATGGATCGTTTGTTTATGTTATTACAGTTATATCAATTTAAAAATGATCCTATTGTTTTCGTATGGATTCGATCGTGTTTCCTGTTGATGGATGAGGTAGCATAAACGATTGCCTTTGATTTGTTTAACTGTATCAATTTCAATTTGATATGAAAATGATTTCATTACTGTTCAGTACGATTTTGTATACCTGAATTGGTAACAAATTAAACAGAGCATACCCATCTATGTTATCATTCTGTTGAATACGATTTAGCAAGTGTTGATTTGAATGACGCTTCTAGCAATTAAATATTGGTTTGATAGTTTGGATTTAATTTTGTAAGTTTGAATTAGATTTTAAAACGATTCTATGTTTGATTTAGACCAGCTACAAAATCGCAGGATTTTGTAGCTAGTCTTTACAATTAGATTTTTATCAATTTTATTAATAAATATCCTTTTAACTTGCCTATTTTTGTCCTCTTTCAGGTACATTCGAATTGCAATAATCAATTTGGGCATGCTATGGCAGTCTAGGAGATATTTTTGTGATATAGTTTTTATTTTTAGTCAGACTTGGGATATTTTCCCAGATTTGTGTAAACAGTTTTGATAACTTCCACAGGGATGTTTTACCCTGTGGAAGGTCTTTAAATACTTTTCATTTTGTAATAAACTCATCATCATCCTCACTATGGGAGAACCAGGCTATGGATTTATAATTTAAACTGAGACGAAAGTTGATGTCTTGCAACAGCTTTCGCTTTCAATATATCAATCTTTTGCTTCAAGTTTTGGCATATCAGTTTGCAGTTGATTATAGACTACTTTAGCTATCATAATCTATTGCAGGATGATATGATTTGATTAATGTGCTATCCATATCTGATTTCTTTCATTATTTAAGAACACAACAATTACTTTGTTTCGGTTAATGAATGACAGATTTCTCTTCTTTGTTAATTGAATCATTCTGTATAGATCTTTGCATGCAGATTTATCTAAATATGAAGATTTATAAATCATAAGATTGCTGTAAATTTTTTATGTCTTGTTTGTCCTATAATTATTTTTGAAGAGCACAACTGCTTCTAGTTTACGAGAATCTCATGGATAATCCGGTGCGGGTTTCCTCCCTCCGATTAGCTAAGACAATCATCATACACATGACAAATCTGGAGCGTTTCTTCAGGCCAGTTTGTTGTTTATTTGATAGTTAATTTGTTAGTACAATTCGAGTAGTTTAGTTAGATAAATATATTAGTTTAGATTTGTAGTTAGAGTTGGTATTTTATTTGTTTAGTTTATATAGTTTTTATTTTTCCTTTTAAAAAATAAAAAATAAAAATAAAAAAAAACAATTAGTCTTGCTGTCTTAG
>SNQJ01S0147933.1:0-10133 GCA_010110895.2 Picea sitchensis
ATAAGAGCTTGTTCGAAGCCAAAAGAATGTTAGTTTTCTCATTTGGGTTTCCAGGGTAAATTCTGAGTTTATGTGTGATGATTATTATGGTTTATGTTTTCTTATGAAAGGTTAATGTCTACACTATAATTAATGGTTGTCTGCGTTTATTTAAAAAAATGGAATTTCATACCAGTTTAGACTTGAGCTTGTTTTATATGAATATGGTCGTTAGGGATTCGTAAGCCAGAGTAACAACTCTTTAACCATAATTGTGCGTTGATTTTGGAGTTGGGAATCAACGACCATCATTCCCAATCCATTGTTATTATTTGATGATTTCTAATTTCATTTTCAATCATTGAGCTCATTCTCAACCTCATTGAACTTTTTACCTTTACCCACAAATCATAGACGACATGTATATCAAAAGTCGAGATTGTTTGGGCGTTCATTATCCACTAGTGGACCATATACACATTTTTCAAATTCGTCGGCTATCAAATTTTCCCTAAAAAAAAATTCCTCTGTCGTTGAATGCCAAACCAACTTCTGAAACGTTTTTTGTTTATCAATGAACACTAAAATAGACCTGCATATGTTTTTGTGTGTCGGGTAACATTAAAATCGACTCCCTTATGTTTTTAGTTGGTATGGGTTGCCAAAATGGCCCTCTACAGGTTTTTACATGTTGTCGAGGATCAAATTCTCCCTGTATATTTTCCTCAGATTTGTTGGTTGCAAAATTCGATTTTAAATGGCTTTTCATTCATGATTGATCGTTGAATCCGCCCTTTGACTAAATTTTTTTCCCACAGGTCGAACCATTCCGACTAGGATTTATTTGTTGGTCTACTTCCTTCCCCAATTCGCCTAACAAACACTCTTAGTCGACCCAATCCACCCTCGCTTCGACCGAGAGTCTTTTTTGGTCGGTTTTGGCTCTCTCTTGGTCGACCTGACTTGGACTAAGTCGACTTGGTTGACCCAACTCTTGGTCAACTTGATTTTGGTCAATTTGCTTCACCTTCGACCCGACTTGCATTTTGTCCAACTCGTTTCCCCATTTTGACTTCCGACTGGATGACTCCACTTTTATTTTTTGACTTGACTTGTGGCTTGAGTGGTTTAGAATTCCAAAGAGCGAAGATTATAATTTTTTAATAGAGAATTATGTGTTGGTGAGACAGATAGGCTATAGGCCTCCCGTTTACATATCAGATGGTATCAGAGTAGAAGTTCAAATACATTCAGTGAGACATGTATGGTAAGTACCCACAATGATTATGAAAGAAGTGGACAAGAGTAGTTTCCAGGGCTAGAGCGAAGTAGAGCATCAAGAATGTCAAGAGAACATTATAAAGGAGAAGAGAAAGAAGATCCTAGGGTCAAGTTGGATCAATTTGAGCAGAGTTTGGCCACATTGACATCAATGGTGTCACAACTATTGGAAGCAAATAGAAATGAAACATATACTTCTCATGAAGGCCCCAAGAAGGAAGAATATAATCCAGAGACAAAGCGTAAGACTAAACCAGATATGGGAGAGTGTAGCTACAACAAGAGACATGTACCTTTTAGTGTAGAGGCCAAGGTGGGCATCAAGCCTTATTTCAGGGAAGTGGATTTTATCAGGTTGAACCAATGGCTACAACAGATGGAAGTATACTTCAGCATACATGAAGTAACTGGAAAGAAAAATGTTTCTTTTGCTTAGTTGAATCTTGAAGGACATGCTTTGACATGGTGGGAGAGTGATGCAGTAAGCATATCTCTAGGAAATGAGCCATCGGTGATTGATTGGGAAGTGTTCAAGAATATGATCAAAACTTAGTTTTATCCAATAGGGTATGAGGAACACCAACAGATAGTATGGCATTACTTCAGGTAGAGACAAGTTCAATCAGTGTAGGAGTTTATGACAGAGTTCAGGAAGAGAGCAATTCAGATGGGAGTCTCTCTCAAAATTCCCGACATATTGGTCAAGTATTTGGGGGCATTGTTTCCTCAGATTCGTAGGAAACTAATGTTATTTATAATGAAGACAATTTATGAGGCCAATATTCAAGAAAAATACCTTGAGGGAGACAAGTGGAAGCAATAAACAAATCCTCACAAGCAAGTAGAACCACAAGAGAAACAAAGGAAGAGGAAAAATACAAACAAGTGGACTGAGAAGAAGATTGTGGCTGCAAAACAAAAAACACCTTCCATATAACAATGTAAAGGATGTAATCAAAAGGGACACATAGAGGATAATTGTTGGAAATTACACCCATAGAGGATAATTGTTGGAAATTACACCCTATTTTTCCCAAATATTTTCGAAAAAAGCAGTTAGTGAGCATTAATATCACTGAATGTTGAGGGAACGGGTGGTGAGCAATATTAGACTCCATAAGGAATATAAATACACTAATATTCATAAAGAGGTAGCATTAGTTAGTTTTAGTCCCAAGGAGGAGAAGGCAATGATTGAAATTTTCTGCATTAAAATCCACATGAAGCAACTCAAGGTGGATTGTTTTTTCGATCCCGGTTCATAATCCAACTTGATCTCTACACAATTGGTTGAAAATTTTGGGTTGGAGACTCAATATCATCTACACAAACCATAGCCCCTGGATGGGAAAAGCAGGCTAGTTGTGGAATTGAAAGTGAGAAAACAATGAAAATTTAAGTTTTCCATCAATTAAAACTTTGTCGATGAAGTAGTTGCAGATGTGGTCCCTCTTGACATATGTGGAGTCATCTTGGAAAGACCATACTTGTATGTGAGAGATACCATATTCAAGGAGACAAAACCAATATATAGTCAAGGATGAAAATCCTATGCCATAAATGTACACCAGACAAAGCTAAGCCTTTGATCATGAAGCCAAGAATAACTCACACCAGAATATTAAAGAAAGTTTATTCTGTTTGTTCTTGAGAAAGGGAAGCAACAAGTGAGAAGGAAGCTCTTTGATCAGTTCTCATGAAGCAAGAATAATCATCTGCAATACAAAGAAGTTCAACTGGTTAAGTTCTATAGTGAGCAACAAGGAGAAGGAACAAGTTGTTCACGGGCGCATCTTGAAGTGGTAGTGGTGAGAGTGTCAACTACACCAATTGGATTGAATCCTGCTGTGATGTCAAGATTCCCGGACTCACATGGCGAGAGCTGAACACAAGACTTAGTTGGTTGTTGAGTCACCACTCACCTGGCCACTGTGTAGGCAATATTTTATTGAAGTGGATGAAGTGAAGAAGAATTTGCAGTATTTTTTGGAGCATAGGGAGTCATCAGACCCAGTACATCACCATGTGATTCATCCATCATCATGGTGCCAAAGAAATATGGAAGTTGGAGAATGAGCATTGACTATCGTGCCTTGAATAAGATAACCATCAAGAATAGATATCATTTTCCAAGGATTGATGACTTGTTGGATCAAATGCAACAAGCCAAATTATTCACTAAGTTGGACCTCAAATTAGGTTACCACCAAGTGAGGATCAAAGCAGAAGGCGTATGGAAGACAATGTTCAAAACAAGACAAGGTTTGTATGAGTGGTTAGTAATTCCTTTTGGATTATTCAATGCACTTGCAACATTCATGAGACTCGTGAATGATGTGTTACGTCCCTTCATTGATTATTTTGCAATAGTTTATCTGGATGACATACTAATCTTTATCAATACTTGGAAAGATCACTTCTCACATGTGACACAGGTGCTAGAGACCTTGAAGAAGAATCAATTGATTTCCAACTTGCAAAAATGTGATTTTGGAAAGACTTTGTTGATATATATTGGACATGTGATTGGAGGAGGGGAGTTGAGGATAGATCCATAGAATATTGCAATCATTACCCAATGGCCTATTCCCACCAATGTGGAAGAGGCCAAGAGTTTCATGGGAGCAACTCAGTATTAGATAAATTTCATTGTAAACTTCTCCACAATAGCAGCACCATTGCATGCCATAACTACCAAAGGAAAGAGCTTTCACTAGGTTAAGACTCAACAAAGAGAATTTGAAGACTTGAAGAGGAAAATTAGTGATGCTCCAGTCTTAGCCATGTTGAATTTGCAGCGACCTTTTGACCTAGAGACTAATGTTAGTGGATATGCATTAGGGGAAATACTCATGCAAGGAGGAAGTCCTATGTGCTAACATTCAAAGTTGTTTCATGCAGCAGTGCTTGCCTATCCCATGTATGACATAGAGCTATTTTAAATTGTACACGTAGTAAATAAGTGGAAGCATTACCTTTTTCGAAAAGAGACTATCATACACACAGATCATCAACCCCTTCAGTATCTACAGAGTTAGAGAAAGATGTAGCAGGTGAGACATTACAAGTGGTTAGGTTTCTTGCAACAATTTATTTTATTGATTAAGTAAAAGAAAGGAGTCATGAACAGACTAGAAAACATGCTCTCTCGACCACCATTGAAGAAGGTTGCAGCAATTGGAATGATAATGAAGCTTGAGACTTTCACTCATGAAATTTTGAGTGAATATTATGAGGGAGATGAAGATTTCAGAGGTGTCTACAAGAAAATAAAGGAGAGGGTGGTCGTTGTCATGGAAGGAAATGAATATCACCTCCAAGATGGGTTGTTGTACAAACTAGACAAACTATGCATACCCCGAGACAGAAGAGTCCAGTTGATGAGGGAAGCACACACTTCTAGGCTTGTTGGACATTTTGGCATGATAAAAACAGTGGTGAATTTGAAGTGGTATGTGTATTGGCCAAAGATGCAGTAGTAGGTGGAATTTGTTTTTATAGGTTGTGTTCTTTGCAGCATTATCAAGCCAAGAAACTGAAAACTTGGTTTGTACATGCCATTTCCAGTGCAAGCAGACCTTGGGAGAGCATCTCCATGGATTTTGTTGGAGGTTTTCCTATGACTCATAGAGGTCATGATTACTTGTTCGTTGTGGTAGACCACTTCAATAAAATGTGTGTGCTCATTCCTTGTAAGAAGACAGTATTTGGATGAGAAGTAGTTGAACTATTTTTCATCCATGTCTAGGTACACTTCGGATTTCCAACCTCCATATTATCTAATCGGGATAGCAGGTTCTTGGGAAGATTTTGGACAATGCTTTGGGAAAGAACAAATACCAAGTTGAAGTACTCCACTCCCTTCCATCCTCATATTGATGGGAAAACTAAGGTAGTAAATAGAATGTTGGTGCAATTGTTGAGGGGTTATAACAACATTTAACATCCAAAGACTTGGGACGAGCATATAGTCTACATTCAACACTCTTACAATAGAGCACTTCATTCTTCCACCAATAAGTCTTCCTTCGAGACTTCTTTTGGTTATCTACCTCCTTCGCCATTGGATATTGTTTATGGACAATGGAAGGAAGAAGCGGGACTACAAGGATAAGAGCAGAAGGAAAGCACAATTGTGGATAAGATCAGGAAGATACCTTTAAGGGTTCATGAGCAGCTCAAGAAGAGCCAGCAGTTGTAGAAAGCCAAACATGATGAGCATAGGGAAGATCTTCAGTTCCATGTTGGATACAAGAAGCAACTCCATCTCTGTAAGGAATGACTGGAAAGAGAAACAAAGAAACTCAAACCCATTAGATATGGACCATTTGAGATCATTGAGCAAGTGAACAAGAATTCCTTCAGGATAAAACTTCCACCTTATATGCAGATCAGCTCACTGGTGAATGTGGAAAATTTGAGGTTCTTAAAACCATTCATGGTGGATAAGGAGGAAGAACGTCAAGTTCTTCCCATTGTGAAAAACCTTACACCTCATGGTCTTGAGGTGTTAAAGGAAGACACAATTTTGCAACACAAGGAGTAGACGACTCGCAGAGGACATCAAGAAATGTGGCAAATGGGTCTCAAGGAATAGACTCCAAGTAAAGCGAAGTAGTATGAGAGGAACCAGATTGCAAGCAAGTTTCCTCATCTATCCTTGTCATCTTTTGGGGACCAAAAGCCTCCCAATGAGGAAGTGTGATCCAAATCGGATCTGACAAGAGCAATTGTCTATCGGCACACGAATTTAATATGATAGGCACAAGCAAAGTTTAAGGCTATGGATGATGAAGGAGGTTGACTTGTTGGCATGAAGGGCCCCATGTTGTCCTAATTGATTTCCATTTTGTATGCAATATATGTAAATTCGGGAAGCATATTGTAAAGAAACAATGGGACTTCATGAGACTCTTTCCACATGGCGAAAAGATAAACAAATAAAGAACAGAAGGAATAACAGACTAAAGAGAAGTTGAAGCATCGGAGACACCTGACCTTCCAGCTAACCTCTCAGTCGATGTAGACTAGTATAATATGTTTCCCCACAATGGAAAAGGGGTTATTTGGTTGTGAATGATGTAGAGAGGTTGTCGAGATATTACTGAGGAGCATAATATGTACCAGAGAGCCTGTAACTTTCCCATTGTTGAATAAATAAGAGCCTGGTCGAATCCAAAAGACTGTTGATTTTCTCGTTTGGGTTTCCAAGGAAAATTTTGAGTTTATGTGTGATGATTGACGTGGTTTATGTTTTCTTATGAAATTTTAATGTCTGCACTATAATTAATGGTTGTCTGCATTATTTAACAAAATGTAAATTCATACCAGTTTAGACTTGAGCTCGTTTATATGAATATGGTCATTAGGGGTTCGTAATTCAGAGTAAAAACTCTTTAACCATAATCGTTCATTGATTTTGGAGTTGGGAATTGACAACTATCATTCCTGAGTCGTTGCTATTATTTATTTTTTCTGATTTTGTTTCCAGTGATTCAACTCATTCTCGACCTCTCTAGACATTTTACCTTCTCCCGCAAATCATAGAAATGTATATCAAAATCCAAGGTTGCCTTGGCATTCATTAGCCACTAGTGGACCATATACACATTTTATAAATTCTACGACTATCAAATTCACCCTAAAACATTTTTCCTTCGTCATCAAATGCCAAGCCAACTTCTGAAATGTGTTTTGTTTGTCGGTGAACACTAAAATTGACTTGCATATGTTTTTTTGTGTCAGGGAACATTAAAATCGACTCCCCTACGTTTTATTTGGTATTCCTTGTCGAAATCGCCCTCTACACATTTTTACATGTTGTCAATGATCAAATTCACCCTGTATATTTTCCTCACATCTATTGGTTGAAAAAATTGATTTTAAATGGCTTTTCATTCATGTTTGGTCATTGAATCTTTCCTTTGACTAATTTTTTTTCCCATAGGTCAACCCATTCCGACTGGGCTTTCTTTGTTGGTCGACTTCCTTCCCCAATTTGACTCACAGTCACTCTTAGTTGCCCCAATCTTCCCTCACTTCAACCAGGAGTCTTTTTTGGTCGGTTTTGGCTCTCTCTTGGTCAACCCGACTTGGACTAAGTCGACTTTGTCAACCTGACTCTTGGTCAACTCAACTTTGATCAATTTTCTTCGCCTTTGAACTGAATTGAATTTTTTTCGACTCATTTCCCCCATTTTGACTTTCGGGTGGAGGACTCCATTTTTATTTTCTAACTCGACTTATGGCTTGAGTAGTTGAGAATTTCCCATCATACAAAGAGCCAAGATTATAATTCTTTAACATAGAATTTTGGGTTGGTGAGATGGATAGGCTATAGGCCTCCCGTTTATGGATCATTAACCCCACCTCACATTTGTATCATAACAGCTTATGTCACTAAGGCTCACACCGTATCAAGAGACCCCCCCCCCCATACTTGTGACATGAGGCCACACCTCATATCAACACACGATCTATCATCTCCATACGATGGTTATTAATTCAGTTACATGTGAGTTGATGGCTTCATGTGGGATTTTYCTTACAGACCAAGTCTGAATCTTTGAAGCCATCCCCATGGGCCTAGCATGCRTCAYAGTCCACGCGAGAATTGCATCATAGTCTATGGCTCTCATAATGAATCTGCACAATGTTTCATCATATCTGTGTATGGMACCATCCTCTCATTTTTTAGCATCATCGCTAGTTTCAATTGAGGGATTTAATCAGGGCAGCAAAAATAAGGTAAATAGAAATTGGAAGCATCAGAAGTGTTGGGTCTACACATGTATCATAGGTTTAAATTGGCAATCTCTGCTTAGGAAAATCTCAACTTGTTGCAGGTTTGTCCCATCCATGTGGCGTTGAAATCACGTCCCTTGTAACTATATTGAGTGCAAGTTGGATAAGTTACAAGACCAAATGTAAACTCAACAAACTGAAATGGAGACCTTGCATGCCTCAAATTCTCAACTTTCCCATCAATTGCAAGTATTGGAGGCAGAGAGGAATGAGAAATTAGCAATCATCCTTCGCATGGTTAATCAACATTCAACATAACTTCGATCTCTCCGACGACATGTCCGGCATCACCCTCTACAAGATCTTCCTCAATAGAGACCATCATTGTCAGAAGGATCATTTGCCTCTTTTGAAGCCCTGCAGCCTCCACCACATCAACTCGTGCATGACACTTTGGAAACTGCTCGAGGCGAAGTGGATACAAAGTTAAAACTCACCTTGGTTAGCTATATGTAGTGAAAAGTATTATTTTTGCTATTTTCCTATGTTGAAATGTATACATGGCAGAATTGTAGTAGTTTTTATGTGTATCCAAGAGGACTCATGAGCCATTGGGAAAGTTGTAAGATTTCATCTATGCTTCAGGCCTCTAGCCATTTTGAATTTTTGTATCTCATGATTATATTTTCCCTTACACGTCCTTTAATAATAAAATCTATAATTATTTTTGTATGTGTGTATTCTTGATATAATATATTGTTATTAGACATTTGGTTTACATTGAACACTTTCTCTTTTAAAAAAAAAATAATATAATTATTTAATATTGTTACTTTTTGAATTTAATATTTTATTTATTTGATGTCATTTTTATTATTATTGTTTGAATTTGTTCAATTATTTATGGGTTAGTATTTTAAAAACTATTTTAAATCATTTTAATAATTTTAATTAAAAAGTATTTATATTTTATATGTTAATATTTTGACTAATATTTTAAAAGGTAAATCAACAAAATATGCATTTATAAGATCCCAAAACAAAAAAATACACAATTTTAATAAAAAAAATTAAAATGGTATATAAATTTATAATAATAAAATAAAATTTTAAATATATTAATGAAAATAACTTAACTGATGTTAAATGATGTTATTGTATACTTACAATTAAATATAAAATTCATTAAAAAATCACAATTAAATAAACAATTTTTCATAATAAAATTTTCAACCATAAATTCAAAAACAAAATCATGAATTAATTTAATAATTTTTATTTTATGGGTCAATTCAAACTTGTTTAAATAGGTATTTCCTTGTGAAATTAGAAAACTTAACTTAGATAATGTAAACTTATTTAATAATTTTTAAAGACTAAAATAAACTATTATTATTAATAAATGGATTTAAATGAACAATTTATCATAATAAATTTTGTAACCATAAATTCAAAAACAATGTTAATATAAATTAAGATTCCATTTAAAATTATAATATATAGATATAATATAAACAATAATAAAAAATAATATTAATTGAATCTCTATACAATATAATTATATGTAATACAATACAATATAAATGTTAATATAAATTAAGATTCCATTTAAAATTATAATATATAGATATAATATAAACAATAATAAAAAATGGTATTAATTGAATCTCTATATAATATAATTATATGTAATACAATACAATATAAGTTAATTAATGAGTTAATTATATTGATAATATAATATAAATTAATTTTGATGAAAATTGTATTTCATTATAAAATATAAAAAGAAAATAATATATTATAAATGAAATCACTATATATATTAATTTGGGACACTTAGGATCTTTTTAAAGGTTTTATAATTAATATATTTTGAAATCGATTTTAATTATTTTGAATTTTGATAAAATTTTAAAATTTAAATATTAATATTGTATAATCTATTTCAATTTTTTGAGTGATCTAGAGTTTTATGACTATACCTAAAGAAAAAGTGATTCAAATTATTTTTATTGTAATTAAAGTTTATTAATATTTCTTTTTATTGTAATTAAATTTTATTAATATATTTTGAAATCCATTTTGAATTTTGATAAAACTTTAAACTTTAAATATTAATATTGTAT
>SNQJ01S0147934.1:5837-29500 GCA_010110895.2 Picea sitchensis
TTCAGGGACTGCCAATAAGGTAGCTGACGCCTTGAGCAGAAAATGTTTATTGCTGCAGGAATTCAGGGTCAAAACTTTGGGTTTTGAGAATCTGAAAGATATGTATGCAGGTGACGCAGAATTTGGCGAGGCATACAAGGCAGTCGAGAACCCAGTTCTCAGGGATAGGAGTCCATGGATTGACTACCTGATCCAGAATGGATTGCTGTTCAAAGGAAATCAATTGTGCATTCCAGGTTGCTCTATGAGAGAGAATTTGGTGAAGGAAAAGCACAGTGGAGGCTTAGCAGGTCATTTTTGACATGACAAGACCTTCGCCAAGCTGAGCGAATCATATTTTTGGCCAGGCATGCGCACTGATGTAAAGCAATTTGTTGACAGGTGCCGAATATGTCAACATGCAAATGGCCGAAAGAAGAACACAGGGTTCTATCAGCCATTGCCCATACCCGAGAGGCCATGGGAAGCCATTAGCATGGACTTTGTGTTGGGTTTGCCGAGAACACAGTGAGGAGTTGATTCCATCTTTGTGGTGGTGGACAGGTTTTCGAAGATGGCACATTTCGTACCGTGTCATAATACCAGCGATGCAACCCACATCGCGAACTTGTTTTTCAAAGAGATCGTGCGATTGCATGGACTGTCGAGGAGCATAGTCTCAGATCAGGACACGAAGTTCATAGGTCACTTTTGGAGGACGCTATGGAAGAAGCTGGGGACTGACTTGGCATTCAGTTCTTCTTACCATCCACAAATAGATGGACAGACTGAGGTGGTCAATAGAATCTTAGGGGATTTATTGAGAAGCCTGGTGACAGAGCATCACAGCAGTTGGGATCAGATCCTACCACAGGCAGAATTCGCGTACAACGATTCAGTGAATCGGAGTACAGGTAAGAGCCCATTTCAAATTTTGTATGGGACACAGCCGAGAGGAGTTTCTGAGCTCAAGGAGTCAGAACAGGCTGAAACCAACAGTGCTTGTGCTGAAGAGTTCACTGAAGCAATGAAAGAACTTCACACGCAGGTGAAGCAGTGATTGCAGAAGACAAATTAGGAGTACAAGCGCAGAGCCGATCAGAGAAAGAGACAACTTCAGTTTGAAGTTGGGGACATGGTTCTGGCACACTTGAGGAAGGAAAGGTTCCCGAGGGGAACATATAACAAGCTCAAGATGAAGAAAATCGGGCCATGTAGAGTCCCGAGGAAGTTTGGCGAGAACGCATATGAGCTAGAGTTGCCAGAGGGCATCGGGATATCTCTGATTTTCAATATTTCAGATTTATACCCCTACAAGACTGAGGATGAAGCAGACACTGGAACTAGAGAACCAGTGATCCAATGGCAGAAACAACTACCAGCCACAGAGAAGCCACAGATGGAGTATATATTAGACAAGCAGTTGGGCAAGAAGACTAGGAGAAAACAGTATTTTGAATACCTGGTGAAGTGGAAGAACCACCCAGTAGAGGATGCTAGCTGGGAAACCGAGGCAGTGATACAGTAGCATGGGTAGACTGTGCAGGAGCTCATGGACAAGAGCCCATGAAATCTTTTGAGCCGAGGAGTATGATGCAGGAGCATCCACACCTCAACAAGCGAGCCAGCGCGTGGAGCAAAGAACAGCTGGACAACGCCAGCATCAAATTTTGAATTTCACCTTGTTGTGGTTGCGCCAAACATTAATGAGCTGATGTAATGAAGCGCACTTATGTTGTATAATAGATATGAAGGCATTTAATAGTTTTAATGTTGTTAGATAGAAATTTATTGTAGATTTGATAGCTTCAGATCTCGAGAAGGCAAACGGAATATAGGCACCCTCCTTTGTACATTGTATTATTATCAAGCATTCAGAAGAGAAGAGCAAGCAAAGAACTTGTAGAGCCCTCATGTACAGATTGGATTAATAAGAAGAGATTTTGATTCAATTTCATGACCGGTGCTGTTTTCTCTGTGTATGTGCGTATGTGTTCATGAGTGTTTGTTTTCCATGTATGAATTTACTTTCGAATATGTTGTGCATGTGATTTTAGAGGTTTACTGATGTCTGTGAGAGAGGAGGATAAGTTTCAATTGTTTCTCTGTTGAGACGGGAGATTCCTGCATAGAGTGCAGTTGAATTCCTCCGCATAGAGTGCGTTGAGGAGGCTCACAGTTAAACTCTTATTCTCATCGACCCAGAAGTCAAATTGGGTTGCTCGTGTTGTGCAGGAGAAGTGAAGACCGAGGTTGAAATCTCAGCAGTTGGTCTGAGAAAAGAAAGGCGTGGGTTACTGTCGCAATAAGTGCACATAGTCCGGGAGAACTCAACACTTCGAGAATTGTTGAAGTTCGAGCGTGATCAATTTGCACACTAAGGTCTCTGAAGGAGTCAGAGAATAAAAGATCAGGAGGGATAGTTCCGTGGAGAACGCATTGGAGCAGAACCAGGAAGGATTTGAACCGGAAGAACTTTAAAGCGGAGGAGATTTTCAAAGAAGAGAACCGACGGTCAAAGTTCGTGGAGGAGAATCACGAGATCCCACTGACCGTCCGATCGGGAAAGAGTTGCGCAGGAGTTGTCCAAAGGCGCAGGAGGTAACTGGCCATCGGATCTCGGCCCATCGGGGTTAGGGGTTCGGCGCTTGGCGAGGTAAGTGTTTTGTGACTTGTGAAATTGCGAATCACGATTTCGTGAGTTGACGGGGGCCATTGATCAGAAACGGGACAGGTGTCGCGAGATCCCAGGTAGTCAAGATTCGGCACTTCGACGTTTTCAAAGTCGAAGGGACCACAAAGGACCAGCAAAGTCCCGAATTGCGACGGGTCCCACGATGATAGCGTGGGTGTTGACAGGCGTCATCGGGGTTCTGGAATTCGGGATTTTCCAAGGCAAAGGACCCGGACAGTTGAAATCGCGATCCCGCGATCCCCGATCGCACGAGTGGAAGAGTTATGTGGTAGTGTGGGACCACAAGACATAGTGGGAGACAGGTGGCATCAATTCAGAGTTCGGGGTTCGAGGATTGAAAAAGGCAGTGAAACATGACATCGCCATTCCCGATTTCCCGATAGGGAAAATCCCAATATCCGAAAGGGTTGACTGTTGACTGTCGGGGTTCGGGGTTTGGAGCTATTTGCGCACCGGGCTCGCGTGAACCGTGAATTCCCGAATCGCGATTTCCTGAGACCCGAAGGGGAGATCACCGAAGGAGCTTACTGTGGGTAGTGGAATCCCGAGTGGAGTGGAAGATTACTTTGACTCTTAGGGCCATTGTTAGAGAAGGTCCTGGGTAAGAGCGACCGTGCCGTCGAGGGCAGGGGTGCAATCAACTATGCTCAAGAAACCACTCAACATACCTTGTTTATCAAGATTAAATTTTCTGAAGTTTATGAAAGTACTGAATGAATTTTTTTTGAAGGAATGATAATCAAGTTTGTATTTGGCCATTAGTTTTAAAATGAAATTGGAACAATTAACAATGTTTTGATTTCGATTGATTTTGATTATGTGCTAGCAAGACATTGGATTCATACATGTTGCATACCTCTACACTTGCTAGGTACAATATTAAGAGCTAAAAATAATAGTAAGACAATAATAATGATACTAAAATTAAGGTTAGAAATGGTTAATAATAATTTTAATTCAAAGGGATCAATGCAAAATAATTAAAGTAAAAACAAATAAAGTTAACTATCGAAAAATGTACAAAAAATAAAGTTAACTATCGAAAAATGTACAATTTTGTCCACAAATATAAGTAAAGGAAAAGGAGACAAAGAAAGAAACAAGAAATGGCATCAAGTGAGGAAAGCAACCAACAAACCATAGAGGAATCAATAGGAGAACGAAAAAGAGAGGATACAAATGAATAGATTTGAATGAAGGAAAGAGGGCGAGGAAGGTTAAATAGGGAGTAAAATGTAAAAAGAAAATAACTTCTCAATTTAAATAGCTTCTCTGATGATCCTAGTTAAATAGTGTTCAGTTTCGGCTAATATTTTATTTTGGTCAAAACATATGAGGTGCTTGGTGTTGTTGGAATGTTCAACAATAATAGGTTTTGAAGTGTGATTGTGGTTTGTATGGGCTTAAAACTTTACACATAGAAAAACTAAACGTTTGTAAATTATAATTTGGAGAATCTATAGATAAGACAAACTTTAAGTTCTTGAAAATTATAATTAGATTTAATAACGTTTAGTCAAATGTGGAAATGGCTTCTAACAAAGATCCAAAGGAAGATACCATATTGAAATCACTAGGATTTGCCCTCTCTCAATATGAATATCTTGCAAGGATGTTACTTGTTGTTTTGTAGAAAAAAGACTTCTCCAAAGCTTCCCTTTGCTCGTGCTTAGAAACCCCTAAATAACTTCTTGCAAAACTCTTTATTTTGGTCTTCTCCTAAATAAAAAATTGATTCCAAAGTTAGTTGTAAGATCTATTGGAGCCTAAAGGACATTAGAAAGATTAATTGGATTGATATTATGCCTTGAGGGACTACATTAGCTTGTAGCGTGGACAATTAGAGAATTTTTTAGCAATGTTACATGGAGCATTTTTTTAAGCCTCAAATTAAGAAAAATTCGCATCTTTGGTCCAAGTGTATCCATTTTAGCTTGGAATGTGTATGGGTTTTTAACATATACACATAATCTCTCTTTTTCTAATGGTTGGATAACCAATATTTAAGCCTTGCTTGCCAAATCTATCTATTGAATGTGCATAGTTGTGAGGTCAAGAATTTTAAGAGTCCAATAATTCAAAATTGGTTCCATTGGAATGATTTCATGATTTTGTACCATCAAAATTCCCCTCTTCAAAATTCTAAAGAAAATGACATATTTGTATGTATATTTTGTAGTTGGATGAGTTATGGATTCCTAACAACCCCTTTTGTACTTTCTAGTAAAAACGATTGGCTACCATCCTCAAAAGTCACCCTAAAGTAAAAAATATGTGCTCCCATCTTCCTAACTGATGGTTGAATAAATTTTATCATCTCCATGATCCATATTAATCTTATCATGGAATAGGAAAAAAAATTAGATCGTTTGGATGACAAAACTAATACTAGTCCAATTATTACTTCTCAACGGTGGACTGCCAACCTTTTAGAGCTAAGAAAGAGAGGTTCAAATGTAATTCTTATGTGGTTTTTGTAAGGTAGATGACTCTAGAATACATCCTTTTCAGAGTATGATATATTTTTCTAAGTTGTATGTGTTAAGAGTTGTGTGTATTTTTCAACATTGTTGTGTTATACCAATTATTCAATAATGACAAGTGATTATTCAACCTCATCTTTAGGATATTGATATATAAATGGCCGTTCTTGGTGATAGTTTACCTAGGACAGTATATGAGTTATATATATTTTAGAATACCACTACTTTGTTTTTTGGGTCACCCATCTTTGTTCTTTGTTCTTTGGATTATTTGAAAAGTGAAAAATAACATCATACTTGTCAACTAAAGAGTTTGACAGATGGGTAGAGTGGACATGCGTGTCCAATCGTGATAAGGATAAAAGAGTAGACACACTAGGTGAGAACTTCAAATAAACCCATGTTTGATGTCCCTACATAATATTTGGGATCAACATGTTTGCATCAACATTCAATATAATGATGTCTCTAATCAGCCATCATTCTTCATTGCCATCTAGAATATTGTTTTTGGAACTCTCTTGAAATGTCATGGCACATCCAATACACCCATCACAAATGTCATCTTGCACCAAGCCCACATAGTGAGTAGTGAATGGGGCCAACATTGAAATTTCTTCAAACTATGCACATGTATGAGTCAAAATTAGACATGGTTAGACTAGACATTACGCCTTGATGATATGAGAGGGTTTCAAGACTCAAGGATGTCCTATGTCCCCATTACACATTTGAGATCTATTACGTTTGCAACAACGCTCATAATGGGCGTCTCATATTTGTCAAATGTCATTTTTTCCATATGTAGAATAGTTTTGGAACTCTTGAAATGTCATGGAACTCCAATTCAACCACCACAAATGTCATGCACCTACCCCGTATAGTGAGCTAATTGGGTTGAATGGGGCCAACATTGAAATTTCTTCAATATGTGCCCTACAGATGCATCAAATTTGACATGGTTAGATTCATCAATACGCCTTTATGCATCGAGGGTTTCAAGACTCAAGGATGTATGATGTCCCCACATAATATTTGATATCGGCCCCACATTTCCATCAATGTTAATCATGCTACACCTCTCATTTTCATCATTTGTCATTCCCTCTATAGAATCGTTGTCAAAACTATCTTGAAATTCTTGATTACGGACCTTCAAATACACCCATCAAAAATTTCTTCCACCTCAACCCCAATACAAGGAGCGTTGAATGGGGCCAACATTGAAATGTTTTCAACCCTGCACTCCTATATGCATCGAATTTGACATGGTTAGACTAGATAGTTGCCTTTAATGAAGGTATGGAGGGTTTCGATACTTAAGGACGTTTGACGTCCCCACATAATACTTAAGGATTTGATTATGGAATTACCAAGTCGAGTTGATGTCGCTAAAGCTTCAATTCACCCACTACAAATGTCATCTTGCACCGCATCTTGCATAGTGGAGCGTTGAATGGGGACAACGCTGAAATTTCTTCAAACAGTTTATGTATGCACAAAATTTGACATGGTTAGGACTAGATTGTTACGCCTTGATGATATGTGGGAGGTTTTCAAGAATCAAGGATGTTTGACAAAACCGACCACATAATCTTTGAGATCATCCATGTTTGCAACAATGTTCATAATGGCTCTATATTTTTCAAATGTCATTGTTTCCATTTGTATAATATTTGTCAAAACTCTCTCGAAATGTCATTGAACTCCACCCAACCCCGCACCGAATTCGCATGTTGACATGTGAATGGGTCCACGTTGAAATTTATTCAATATGTGTCCTATGTTGGCCCTTGACCGTGTTTTGGGATATCCTGGTCAAGTTTGACCTATTTTGACTTCAACAAACCGCTGAAGGAGGAGTGCAAGACGAAGCAATGATCGCAGGATCTTGGCCCCTTTTGGGTCCTTGGATGTGGGAATATGTAATGGAATGGATGTCGCCAGCATAGGGTTTACCCATGTTTAAGCCTATTTTGTAATATATATAAATAGTGCTTAGGCTAGATAGAAGTGGTTGTGCATCTATGTGATGTTAGCAGGTAGGTAGGCTAAGTGCCAATATTTGGATCTGTGTGATAAGGACTTGTAAGGCTTTATGTGATAATCGGTGAGACTTTCAGAGTTAAGTGCAAGCCATTGTAGCAAGACCATGGAAGGCTTAGTGATGGAACGCAGTTAGGCGATCTAGCGAGCCACACCATCATCCGTTCCGCCGGTAAGGGTTTTGAGGTCTGCGGTTTGTAAACCGATCGGGATCAAGACACAAAGAAGAAGATTTGGTGGATGTAGCCCCGTGGTGGGGGTGAACCACGAACACCGTGATGTTATGCTTTGTGATTATCTTAATGTGTTTAAGGACTCCTCTTAGCTAAGTGATTTGATATAGATAGATAGATATGCTTATGATTTGTGCTATGAATGTTAGATCCGAATTGATGCTAAGTGCTTATAGGTGCTTGCTTTTGCTAGATTTGATCCATATGTTTGTACTAAGTACTTAACTACATTAGATCGCTAATGCCGTAATTATTCCGGTCTCCATCTGCGTAATATTTATTGGTTGAATATTGATGAACTATTGATTCTATGTGCTCTGTTAAGTATTATAATCATTGCATCTATGTCCCATCTAAGGTTGCAAAAAAGTGAGTACTGCAACCACCCTCGCTTCTCTACCTGGTGAGACTTCACCGCTTCAAGCAGATGTTTCCCAAAAGGTCGATAATTAGGTTTTGTTGGTGCATCACAGGCTGTTGAACCTTGTCCGTCAAAGCAAATAAATGGTTCCGCTGAGCAGGGACCTCAAGTCAGTGATTGTCAGAACTGAGAAATAAGGAGCTTTGTGCAAAGATTCATCCAGAAGTTGTGAAAGCTCTGTGCACATTATTCTACTTGATTTTTGAATCTTTGTGCCAAGAAAGAATGGTTAGATATGAAGAAGAGAGGTCAAGTCTGAAGAAAAAGAAGTCGGATCTGAAGGAGAGAAGCAAGATCCGAAAAGATTTTGTGCTCTAAGAAAGGTAAAAAGTGAGAATTTCGATTAAAAGAGGTAAGATATGCAAGCTTTGGTGCTTTGATAAAGGTAAGAATAGTGAAAAGTTTTAGATCTAAAGCTTTGTGCTCAGAAGCAAGATAAGTGAAATTTTTGTTTCCAAAGTGGCTGGATCTAGGTATGTTTGATAGGTTACATCCTAGCTTGAAAACTAGGAACTACAACTAGATGAAACAAGGATTGATATGAGTAGATCCTCGATAAGAATAGTGAAATATATGTTATACCCATGATAGAAAGAATGTTTGACTAACAAATGGATGCAAGATCCTAGGAAAGAATTTTTGCAAGTTAGCTACCATGATCCTAGTGTGCGATCGAAAGGTTGGGGGATCATTTAAAATAAAGAGGATTAACCCTCTGTTATAGTTGCGGAATACCCGAGAGATCTTGCCAAGGAATTCCCTGGGAAAAGAACTAGTTGTCTTTGTTGTAAAGCCATGGACCATGAAGCGTTGAATCTCCCTAGAATGATTTCTAAGCTAGAAGAAACGAATATGAATAAATAAAAAACCTAAGGGATCCAAAAATGACAGAATCCCAGGAAGAAACATAGAAAGTATTGTCATAGCGAAATGAAACCCCAATGACCATCAACATGTCGTGACTCATCGACATATTCAAGGAAAATAATGCATTGGAAGTAAGAATAGAGACTCTCGGACATCGGGATCGGTTTTGGATGAAGAAACAGGGTGAATATCATGATAGAAAGAATTTGGGGAAGCCACAGGAAGCCTGCTATGATCCCTCTATTAGGAGGAATAGGAATTTGAGAAAGATGATAAACCTAAGGGAAGTCACGCACATACCTATGAATGTTAATGGAAATTTGATTTAAGAAGATTTTGAGATTATTAAGATTATTGAAGACATCACTCGCCACCATGTTACTAGGAAAACCTTGATCGATAGAGATCAGCCGCATGAAAGGAAGAAGAAGTTTTGGAGTATAAGAAACAAGAGTTAAAAGATTTCACGGCTAGAAGGATCACACAATTGATTGCAGAAAAAGAGAACGTAAATCAAACCATTTAACACTATAGACCCATATGTCTAAGTTGTAAGAACATTAGAAGACCAACAAAAGACTGAAGTACTTATCCCAGACAAAGAAGAATTATCACCCTCGAATCTTAGGGAAATAATTTCAACATCGCGAAGTAACTAAGTTAAAAGAAGATAAGAATCATAATGGAAATGACATAATCGAGATCTAAGCTCACCGGAAAGAAGTTGATAGAAAGATAAGTAAGAAGAGGGCTAAGATATAAACGTTACAGAAAGTTCCAGAGGGAACCTCACGTATAAAATTTGAAAAATGGAGTCACCGATATCGTAATCAACAACACATGGCACTTCACCCATGACGAAGTAATATAGACGCGAATGTTATAACCGCTAGATCATCGATCCAATGGATAGAAATCCATTTATGTCCAAATATATCACCATCAAACCATTGATACCACACCATAATAGAAAAAACTGAGTTAATTAAGGACTCATACCTGTTAAGCCAATCTAATTGTCGAATATTTATTTATCCACCATGCCAATGCTTAATCGAGAACACTTTTTCCACTTGAGAATTTGAGCCCACGTAATTACACGCTGATTTATACCGGATCATCGTAAGCTCGATATCTCTTGTTACCGTGGTCTAAGCCACCCTCCTGAACCTCGAGATTGTTAACCTTGAGCGCAGTAAGGCCTGAACAGCCGAGCCATAGAAAGAGTTGTTGAGGAAGTTTTGATTGACCCGATGACTAAAAGAGTCGCGTCGATGTCTACAGGCCAAGAATCAATTCATGAGGGGATCGCTTAACTTCTCCATCCACTTCGAGCCACCCATCTCGGCTAACCGAGAAGTGAACCAAGCATAGGGATGACCTCACAAATGATAAGATGATTCCGAGCATATTACCCACCTATATACCAACTCCTCGAAAGTGGTGATGTAAACCGCGAAAACATACCTAGATATGTTGAGTATGCCTTGGTCACTACGTACCAAAGGGATATGAGTGGTAATGAAGCGCATTCAAGATAAGATCAGAAGTGTTGAAGTTTAAAGTGACTTCAACCCGGGAGATCGCAAAGTCTAAGCAAATATGTTATCCCCTCAAGGCACTTCTGATTAAAACCAAGGTACAATTTGAAGATCGGCCCTCGGCGCGGACCCATAACTCGGCTTCAGCCCACCCTACCTAACGCTATGCAAGATTCTGGGTGATTTCGACGCACACTAGAGGTGAATGCATGTATCAAATTGCTACTGCCTTTTTACCATGGAGGTTATATATGGTTAAACTGTCGCATAATAGTAGATCCGATGTTGGAGCAAATGGATCACCGGGCTTAGCATGCAAAGACCCAACCCACAAGATTTCTATCCTAGAAAATCCATGGACCGTGTTCTAGCACAAAGGATCAAAGATAAGCTATGCATGATGTCAAGAAAGGAACGCGAGGCTATAAGGTAGCCTCTATCTAGAATGGCGCAATGCGCCTTTATTTCCATTTGATTGTTGGTAATATCATCAGGAAGAACAGACCAAAGTAGGTCACGGGGTTTGTCTTCGAACTCATAGGAAAATGCGTTGAAGGATTGCAAATGAATTGGGTGAAGTACATGGTAAACCAATTAGAAATTGACTACATAGAAGCACAATATCAAGGGTACAAATTCCAATTTAGCTGTTTTTCACATTGCACTGAGATACCGAAGGTGCAACCTTCCTGGACATCAATCCTTTTGAACCATTGGTTGCGAAGTTCAACACACCGTGGTATTCAAGTGACATGAATAAACAATGGTAGTCCAATGCTATATTTCATGCATACTACAACCATTTGAAGGTAGCTATACAAATTCAAGCCTCACATGATGCCAAATAATTTACACAGGTTCAGGCCATTGATGAAGTTCAGTGCGGATCACCATTTCATTTACATCACAAGGTATCACTGATGATAATGGGCAACAACTTTAGTTCTACTACAAGCTAACAAAGGAGAACTTGGAGGAGATCACTAAGGACTAATCGATAGACCTCCTCATTCTAGCAGACCCTACGGAGAGACCATATAAACGGGGCCTAGAAACTGCGCAGGATACACTTAGACCTAGTAGGATGAATAAAATTGAAGAGGTTCAGGATTTAGATGGGCAGACAATAAGACTGCCTCCATCTCACAAGAGAAATGAGGTGATGTCGAGATAAATGGCGAGAATTTGAACAAAAGAAAGACGAGGATACACTACCATTAGTTAAGAGGAGGGACCCCTCTGAAAAAGGAAGGTTTCAAGCCTTCCTCCCAAAATAAATCAAAAGATTCTATGGAAAAAATGCAGACTATCCTCACCCCAGATGACTTCGATTTTATTATAGTAGCCTTGGAATGATGCTTCACCGGAGATAGCAGAAAAATAAGAGGCTAAGAAGGAATCGATTACAATAGAATCAATATTGAGATCCAATGAGTGCAACAAGCACTATAGTCCAGCTGCGTAGTCTCCATTGTGCCTCTATCATTGGGAACACCAAAATCGGGAGATGAGCCAATTAACTCCACCTAATCACGAGACAAATAAGCTTCCTTCAATGAAATCACATGAAGAAACAACGCAGCTACCTGTGCTTTGACATTGCAAAGGAGTCCTTGTTGTAATATACCAGATATAAAATGACTTTAACCGAATTAAAATGCTAGTAATGGCGGAACAACAACAATATAACTAACATTCACCACAATAACACCTAAATGATATAAGAATAACAATAGAAATAACACTTTGAATCTGGAAAGCAATGTTCATGGCCTCTTCGAGGGGGAAACTCCGCTTTGAGCAGAGCTCCATTACAATAATATCCAAGCTAGGTTCTCATACCCTAGACTCCTATTTATACTAAAGAGAAGAATTTAGAGGAAGATCCTTCTAAAAGATGAAGCTTCTGCCTTTATTCAGGGTCTTCTTACATCCTCCTTATTCTATTTCATTGAAAGGCCTATTAATATTGGACCTTTATTACATCCTAATATTTTGTTCTACCTATGTGTGGGTTTAGACCCTAACATGTCCTCCCCTTAAAAAACCTTGTCCCTCAAGGCTTGAGATGAGGAAATTCATGAAGTAACGGTAGTTGGTTCCCAAGTTGCACTTATCGGAGTTTTGTATATTTCCATTGAATTAGCACTTCCTTGATGGTTCTCTCTCACATAGGTGATTAATTCTCATGCTAGTCCAAAAATGCTTCGGTTGTAGCCAAATGGATCCTTCTTCACTATCTCGAAGGTTGGTTTGAATTTGCACTTAGCTCCAATCACCCCTCTTCAAGCATGAAACATGAAAATAGGATGTAGCTTCTCGAATTGCTGGGCAAATCTAACTTTATAGGTGACTTGTCCCACACGCTGAGTATGGTATAAGGACCATAAAATTAGGTACAGGCTTCACAATGCTTTAGCCTTTGAGGGAAGTTTGCTTTGTAAGGTTGTAGTCAAGAAACACCCATCCCCTTTGCAAATTCACGCCGAGAAACCTGATCTAATGGTTAAGCTTCATGCAATTCCGCCATGACCAAATTCTTTGAGAGTATGGATACAGTCTCTAGGAGTCGTAAGTGTTAGGTCAACTCACTGGACCTTCGAGGCACCCTAGTATGAGAGAACCGGAAGGTGGTTTCATTCATATACCGGGCTCAAAAGGACTCATGTGACAGTCAGATGGTATGAAGTGTTGTACCAATTAAGCTAGGGGTAACCATTGAGCCCACCGATTTTGATTTTTTGAGGAAAACACCCCAAATATGTTTCCAAACACTTGTTGACAACTTCCATTTGGCCATCGGTCTAGGGATGATAAGCTATGGCCGAGATGTAATTCGTTGCCTTGTATCTTGAACAATTCTTGCCAAAATTGCTTGTGAAAGTTGGGTCGGAATCAGAAACAATAGAGTGTGGAATGCCATGAAGATTGAAGACCTGATCCATGAAGATTTGAGCCAACCGCGGGATGTTGTAAGCGGGTGTTGAAGGGCGCATAAATGAGCATACTTTGAAAGGCAATCAACAACCACCATGATGAAATATTTATTTCCCGATTTGGGTAAGACGATAATCAAAATCCATAGAGATATCCTTCCAAATAGTGGAATTCGGGGAGGGTTGTATAGTGCCCGTGATTTGATCATTTCTCCCTTTTTACTTTGACACACATCACATCTAACTACAAATTACGAATAATGTCCCGGCTTCACACCATCCTTAAAAGGAACGCTTTGACCCTCGGCCATAGGTTTTGGTGAACCCGTGAGTGCCCTCGCTATGGGTGTAGCATGAAGCCCGGGGAAAAGTACCGGATTTTAAGCTTCTATGAACTTTAATACAAATGGCCTTTGTATCGTAGTTCCTCATGGATCCAAGAGTTCCCTGGGGAATATGGAGCATTGGAATGCAATTGATGGATCAACCGCTAACTTTTTAGATCTTGTAGCCATTCCCGAAGATAACAACTTGGAGCCAATATGGTGCTACGAATGGTGAGGGATCCTTGGCTCTCTATATTTCTCGAAAGTGCATCCACAACCACATTGTCTTTCCTTTCTTATAAATGATCCTACAATCATATCCAAAGAGTTTATTCACCCAATTTTGTTGTTCTGGGAAGGAAATGCATTGT
The DNA here is from genome assembly GCA_010110895.2 of Picea sitchensis. Taxonomy (NCBI): domain Eukaryota; kingdom Viridiplantae; phylum Streptophyta; class Pinopsida; order Pinales; family Pinaceae; genus Picea; species Picea sitchensis. The sequence goes on from SNQJ01S0147934.1 coordinate 19,736, forward strand.
TCAAAAATACTTCGAGGCTTTGATGGTTCCGTCTTTACCTTCTTGGAAATGTTGCCCAATAGGTAAGTATGCTGCTGCATCCAATACATGCGTAATAGCCAACATTTACTTTTCACATATCGATTTACCCGCATTTCTTTCGAGATAGTTGCTTGCTGGTGAATGCCAAAAGTCGACCCTCTTGCACAAGGACACCAATTCCTCTTTCCTTTGAGGCATCACATTCCAACACAAAGGTCTTTGTGAAATCGGGAAGGGTTTAGGATTGGAGTGGTGCACATGGTCGCCTTCAAGGTCCGAAAAGATTGAGCAAAATGGGTCGAGTCCATGTGAAAGAGTCTTTTGGGAGAGTAGTGAGAGGTGTTGCCGCAATCTTCCCATAATTTTTAACAACAAATTTGCGATAATACCATGTTAAGCCTAGGAAACCACGCAAAACTCTTTAAGAGTCTTTGGGTGAGGCCAGCCTTGCATAGCTTCAATATTTTAGTATTCACCCCCGATGCCATCTTTGCCAACCAAATGAACCAAGTACTCTACTTCTAAGGCACCAAAAAAACATTTACACTGCTTCGTGAAAAAGTTGGTACCGAGAGGTAGATGGAGAACTCGATCCACATGAGCAAGATGGTTCTGCCTAGGTTTTCTATAGATGAGGATATCATCAAAGAAAACTAAGACAAAATGGCGTAGAAAAGGGGACAATACATGATTCATGAGGCTTTGGAAGGTGGAGGGGGCATTACACAAAGCCAAAGTGCATGAACAAAACTCATAGTGGCCCTCATGACCTCTAAATGCACCTTGGGAATGTCCGTCATTTCATTCTTATCGTGAGATTTGGTGGTAGAACTAACTAAGATCCAATTTAGTGAAGAATTGGGTGCCACCTTAATTCATCCAGAGGTCATCAATGACATGAATGGGGAATTTGTCTTTGATGGTAAGTTTGTTGAGGGCACGAAGTCGACACACATTCACCAATAAACTTCTTCTTTTAGGACCATGACCACAAGAGTACTCCAGTAGGGGTCTGTGACTAGGGCTGATAACGCTTTGCATTAAGGGAGTTCCCGACCATTTTCTCACTTCCCCATTTTTGGAAAAGTGGTGACGATACGGACAGATATTAGGAGGAAGGATCGGGTACGTAAGGGGGAAGGAAATCGAAATGATCATGAACACCACCTGAAGAGGGAGGACTTGGGGAGTGTAAAAGACCAATTGATGCTTTAGAAAGGATATCTTGGAGGTCTTGTGGTGATCGGGACGGTGTCTCAAGGTTTTGTATTGGCATGAGTTGGGTGGATAACACTAGAATGGCCCTTTGAGCATCTTTATATGTGTGATGGGAACCAATGATCTCGTGAACTAGTTGTGATGCCTTGTAATTTATATTGGTGGCCCTCCTCATTGAATTGAATGGTTAAGTATTTAAATCCATGAGAATGGGACCTAAAGTCCTTAGCCTCACACTCCAACACAATGTCACAACCTCCCATGTCGATAGCAAACATATGGGATTTTAGGTGGTAGTCACCAATTTGAGACACACATTTTCAAAAAAAACCCCCCATATTTCATGGAACCAACATTGGCAATCTCTGTTGATTTGGAAATTATTACGGCATGGATGTAGCAATGAGTTTCTAAATGTGGTGATGAATAAAATTATGGGTGCTAATGACTATCAACCGTAATGATGACCTTCCAATTCTTTGACGAATCGACATTCTGAGGGTTTGGGGAGGAAGAAGCCGCAAGTGGAGAGTTAATTGAGGGAAATGACCTGGTTCTACTTCAGAGGGTCTAATGGAGGGGTTATGTCAGTGGATTATGGTGATTCAGACATAGAGGGAATTTCTTCATATTCTTCTGAAATCTCCTTCGAGATGGCCATAAAAAATATTTTGTTCTTTACACTTGTGGTTTGGGAAATATTTTTCATTACAAGTATAACAAAGGCTCCTTTGAGTTGATGTTCAACCATTTTAGCTCCTGGTCAATTTTTTTGATCTTTAGTGGAGTAGAGGGAGTAGTGGGATTTCATCGTTTAGGGTGTGAGGGATAAAGGAGGGTTTGGCGGTTTTTGAGTAGATACAACCGGTTGTGCTCTTTATCTCTTTTGGTAGCCTCCACCCAACTCTTAGTTGAGCCATGAGGACATGTGGGTCCGAATTCTCATCCTTGAGGCCGCTAATAAAACACTCTCGAAAAAGGCATCAGACATGCCCTCATTCTAAAATCCAGTGCTCAAAGGAAGCTATAAGTCTTCCACTATTCATAATTGTTTCATCTTTGTCAAACAACCTAAATGGTTTGTGTCAATGTCAAAGCTGCCTATAAAGATCTACCACAAAGTGTGTCCAAGCAATATACCCTCGACGCACTTTTCTCCATTGCCACCATTGCTAATGTTCTTGATCTAGATGGAGAACACTATACCGTGAAATTTTGGTCCAAGTCATCTATAATGTTGTATAAAAGAGTAGTAATGTTCCATTTGGGTTACCCAACCAAGTAGGGTCCAAGCCATCAAATTTAGTCACATCCACCCAAGGAAAAGGCGAGGGTCACCGCTGGAAAGTGATGGTTCCGCAAGGTATGGGAATGAGAGGAATGGTCACCACGTAAGATGTGGAGGTGAGGAAGAGGAAGGGTTATCCTAGGGATATGCGCTTGCGCAGAAAATAAAAGATCGATTCAAGATGGTATGAGGTCTTGTTTGATTTCCCATCGAGGACTCCAGGGTTGTATTGATGGTGGCAACATTGGCACTCAGTTGTTTCATTTTTTGTTGGGTCTCAATGAGACCGACAGGCAGTGTTGAAGAAATCTTCCAAGTCTTGGCTATGAGTATAACAAGGAGAGGATGAGGAAACCTAAAGGGCGGGAAGTGGTAAAACATCTTTGGTCAAAAAAATGATATCGCATGAATGTGATAAGGGAGGTTAGATGAATCTAATGGAATAGGGTCTCAAATAATGGTGAAAAAATTAACAGACATTTTTTTTTTTACACCCGCAGAGTTATACTCCGGTTTGAAGAATACCGCAGAGAGGAAATGTCCAAATTCTTAACCGTGAAATAAATGTGTATTTACTTGACAACCAACACAATCAGGTGGCAATAGATCTTGTCTTTTATTTCTCTGTTTTTTTTCTCTCGTTCTAAGGGTTCTACAGACAAGGGTTTTCCTATTCTATATCTCTCTTACTATGGTGGTCCAAATGTAGTACTCAGCCCAATATCTCGTGGCACCAACTAAGGAGGATAGACTGCACCCTTATCTGTACCGCCTAACTACCTAGGTACTAGGAGTATCTTCCCGAGTGCTATTCTCGACGACACTATAGCAGCCAAAGGGTCGATCGGGATTTACTTAAAGAGGGCTTTAGGTAATCTAGGCTGATCCATAGATAGGTGATGTCTGATGCACTTCCACTGTATAAGTACCAACATGGGTTATAAGGGTGGCTAACATAGATGCTTACATACCACTTGTATTTCTTACATGTATGAATCCTTAAACCGTGGGTTTATGCCAACAATAGATCTCTCGTGGGTTTAAAGACTCGAATACATCTCTCACCAAAAGATTTAACCCACACTTTCTACCAAGGAAAGTGCCTCGATACCACTTGTACATACCGGATATAAAATGTATACATAATTGAAATAAAATGCTAGTAATGGTAGAATAACAAATAATATAATCCAGAACATTCACCACAATAACACCTAAATGATATAAGAATAACAAATGTGTAAATAACACTTTGAATCTCAGCAATGTTCATGGGCCTCTTCGAGGGGAAACATCCATTTGAGCAAAGAGCTCTATTACAATAATATCCAAGATAGGGTTCCCATACCCTTGACTCCTATTTATACTCAAAAAGAAGCATCTAGAGGAAGATCCTTCTAGAAGCTTTAGCTTCTATTAGGTCTTCTTAAATACTTATTCATTTTATTGAAAGTCCCTTATTAATATTGACCCTATTACATCCAAATATATTGTTCTACCTATGTGGAGAATTAGACCCTAACACTTTAGAGAAACATAGTACTGCAGAACGGGATAAGCTTGATCTCTAGGCAAAGTTCTATGAAGAAAAAAATCCTAACCGTAGAGAGAAAAGGAACAAGCCACAAAGCAACCTGGCAAATAAATGAGTCACCAGAAAGGCCATTTGCGGATACTGTAGAATTAAAGGCCGAAGAGATAATTCCACAACATATAGTACAACTTAAATAAGTGATCCAACAAATAAAAACAACGATAACATATTTGGATTCACGCCGCTAGCATCTGAGACCCTCAAGATGTAAGAGACCTAAAGGAAGCAACCGCTGTGAGCGTGAAGGCAGAGATCAAGGATTCATTGGAGAGTGTAAGTAGCTGAGTAACCACAATTCCCAAAGATATGAGAAGCTCACTGAGAATATGGAATTACAAGCACCAGAGTTTAACTCTAGGAAGCAAAGCAACACACAAAGATATGATAGGCGCAGCTGAAGGCCCCCGCTACCAGAAAGAATGAAGCAGCCTCAAGAGAAACGGAATCATCCAGCAGAAGATCCATATGGTTCAAAGAAAGCTATGGAATTAACTCAATAGCTCCAACCTATGCAAGATAAGGCCTATCATCTATCTACACAGAGGTCGAGAGTTGAGGATAAGAGATAGAATAGGTTTTTCGCTTTGATCGGAAAACCACAGTAGTATCAATTGAATTTCGACGTTTCGGATACATATCAGGATCCATCTTCAATACAAAGAGCCTGGATCCTGATATGGATCCGAAACATCAACAATCTATTGACTACACCGGGTTTTTCCATCAAAACCCAAAATCCCACCCACAACAATCTCACTCACTAGAATAGGTTGTTAATGCAACATAACAATGCCTAGAAGGGATAATGAATGACATAGTAATACAGGATTTGTTGGGAGCAAGAGGTCGAGGCACAACAAGAGGGTCGGCAACCAAGGCATTCATTTAACTAGTTAGACCAGAGTGACTAAGGATGAGTCACATGTGAGTGTTGGGGGCCTGTTGGCCCTTGACCAGGTTTTGTCGATATTTGGTCAAGTTTGACCTATTTTTGGACTTCAAGAGCCTGTCGAAGGAGGAGCGCAAGATGAAGAAGAGATCACGGGATCTCGACCCCTTTTTGGGTCCTTTTTGGGATGTGGGAATATGTAATGGGAATGGGATGTCGGCCCATGGGTTTACCCATGGGAGGTCGTGCATCTATGTGATGTTAGTAGGCAAGTAGGCTAAGTGCCAAGATTTGGATCTGTGTGATCAGGACTTGTAAGGCTTTGTGCATATTGTGTGAAACTTGCAGAGTTAAGTGCAAGTCATTGTAGCAAGACTGTGGAAGGCTTAGTGATAGAACACAAGGAAGAAGGATCTAGAGAGCTACGTAGATTGCCTGTCCTGTGCGTAGTAAGGGTTTTGAGGCTCTATTCTTGTAACCGATTGACTGAAGACAATAAATAAGAAGAGTTGGTGGATGTAGCCCCAGGGTGGGGGTGAACCATGTAAATACTGTGTTGTTATTCTTTGTGCTTATCTTAATGTGTTTATGACTCTCTAGATAAGTGCTTTGATATAGATAGATAGATATGCTTATGCTTTGTGCTATGAATGTTAGATCTGACTTCTATGAATGTGCTTAGTGCTTGCTTCCGCTAGATCTGATCCATCTGTTTGTCCTAAGTGCTTAATTACATTAGATGAGTGTGAATGATGCAATGCTCTATCCTATTTGTGTAATAGTTATTGGTTGAATATTGATGAACTATTGATGCTAAGTTCTCTGTTAAGTATTTTAATCACAGATCTGTGTCCTAGCTAAGGTTGTAGACACGTGAGTCCTGCAACCACCCCTGCCTCTACCTTGGGTGAGACTTCATTTTCTTCGTAGGTGTTTCTGAAAGGGCCGATAGTTAGGGTTTTGTTGGTGCGCTGTTGTAGCGTTGAACCCTAGGTATTCCCCTTTGCCAACAACCTGTATGCATCAAAATTTGACATGGTTAGACTAGACACATGCCTTGATGGTATGGGAGGGTTTCAAGACTCAAGGATGTATGATGTCATACATAAAAATTTTGAAAAAATTTCAACGTTGGCCCCATTCACATGTCACTGTTTCCCATCATGTACTCTAGCCCTAGTACAATGTCTTTTAATAGTTGTTTCCTTTAAAATTTGACCAATCAAAAAATTAAAATGAAATGACGACGAGATGAAACAATATATAGAGTGGGTCTATGAGTGATCTTTGAGTATAAATATGAATGAATGAACTTCTCTTGGTTTCAAGAATAATTTATTCTCTACTAAACAAGGCCAACCATGTGAAGGTGGAAGCTCATATGACCCCTCCCCCCCCTCACATTGCTCTCAATTCCCCAATACCCAATATATAAAATAGAAAACAAACAAAAACAACATAGTAATCATGCATAGAAACTACCAAAACAAAAATGAAATTAAACTTAAAAACATGTAATTAACCCACATAATAAAAAATTATTTAAAGAGAATAATTCATACAAATTAAAATATCTAGTTACGTACCTCATCGACCAACACAACATTTGTATCATCCTTCTTCTGTATCTTCTTCTTGATCATCCAACTCTATATTTGTATCAACATCCGGTTTAGAAACAATGTTGAAAGGATTGATGATATCATCATCATCATCAATGTCATTTTCAAGCATATCTTCATCGATATCATCATCAAGAACTAGCGCATTGTCTCCTACGCCTAGTTCATCTTCTCCGTCTTCTTCATCTGTCGACCCATATTCTTCCTCCTCTAGCTCTACATCGTCTTCTTCTTCAATATCATCTTCCTCATATACAATATACTTTACTGGCCTTCCTCTTGCATCATATCTAATAACAAATGGCCAATCCCTCTTACCTGGAACCTTTGAGTAAAATACATCTTCACATTGACTTGGAAAAACATAGTATTCATTTTTTTTTTCAAAAAATGTTGTTTTAATCATCGGCAATCCATTGGCATGTTGAATAGTAGTTCTTTCCTCATCATGTTCATGAATTCATAACCTATACCATTTGACATCGAACATGATGAGGAAAGAATCTATACCATTTGACATCGAACATGATGAGGAAAACACCTATACCATTTGACATCGAACAAAACTAATTTGAAGGAATTAAAGTCACACTCAATTATATCATTCAAAAACCCATAGTATCTATTTTCAGATTCTCGAGGACGTCTGCCACTCCTAGAGGAAACATTAGTGACCGAGAATACTGCAACTATCCCACTATCATAAGTTTTTCTAGTTTCATCCAACTGTTTGATGTGAAATTTATGACCATTGCACCACATAGCCTTGTGATGTTTCAACTACAATATGCCAGACATGTAAAAGATGCATTGTCAATTATTAATAAAAAAATTTATATAACTTGGAAGGTATAATATATATGAAAAAAAAACACCTACAGTGACATTAATACAATATAAAATAACTGAATAAAATGGGTGAATCTTCTTGCCTTTCCATCTTTCAAACAATATGATAAATATATTTCCCTTTGCGTAACATTAGGATCACCATTACGACAAGCTTCTCTAACCAATTTAGACAGTTCTTTCCATGATAACCTATCACCATGACGTTCTTTACATCTATCAATCCATACCTTCATCGAGTCAAGATTGTTTGCAATGTATAAATGTAGTGCATCCCAATCTTGAGCAACTGACCGATCAAAAAATCAAAATTCACCAATATTAAATATTAATTATAACCATGGTAAATATTAATAAATGATGAAAGAATAAATATTAAATGAGTATGATCATATGCAAAAAAAAATGAAAAAATTATATTTATTAAAAATATCCACAATTTAATTACCTCTCACTTTCTTCATTATACCTTTCCCCAACAACTGCTCCCTTTCAAATTTTTTTGATGGAGTTCACATCCCAAATGAAATCCACTGCATGCATAGTTTGCATTGCTAATTTAGGAAGATACTGACTAATATACACCATGGATTCATATACCATATATCCCTCCACCATAGAACCCTCAGGATGTGCTCTTTGTCTAGCCAAATCCTTCAATGATTTCAAGTGCCTCTCCACCATCCACATTGAACTTGTGTGTACATGTCCACACATTTCAATCCCCTCAGCTTGGTGTATGAGGTAGTGTTCTTGTTCATTGAAAAATGATTGAGGTAGATACTTCTGCATTTCACACATTAGCCAAGGAATTTCTCTCTTTCAATACTTTATATCATCTTCATGGATTTCTTTCAATGAAAACCATCTACAGATCATGATGCAAGAAAATAACATGTTTCAACAAAACATATAAATACATATTACATTACAAGTAAAACACATGTCATCAAGTACAACAAAAAAATGATTTTTTTTTGCATATATATTGCAACTACTTACCTCATGTATTTTCCAAGATCATATATAACTTGTTTGATGTTGTGGTCAAAGTCGTTTGAGAGAGATAGAGGTAGAACATACTGTAATAATAAAAATGAATCGTTATTTTTTCAAAACTAGACAAAAAACTAAAAATATCAAAAAATGTATACGACCATTATATAAATATGAATACTAAAATGATTAATTACCTTAATGAAGGTATGCCAATCATGTGTTTTTACCCCACCAAATTCACCTTTCTTCATTAAGATATTCTTTATATTTGAACAAAAACCTGTGGGAACTTTAATTTTTTGAATGACCTCTTTTACACCATTGCTTTGTTTCTATGTTAATAACCATGGAAGGTTATTTTGGTGTCTATCATTATTTGATCGGATCACACTTTGCATTGCATTATTGGATTCCCGAATGTCATTACAAATTTTGACAATTTTTTCTTTATCCCTCCTGCCATCTATGATTTGCCATAATGTTTTTGTCACATTCTCCCCGATATGCATTGTATCAAATAAATGAACTATTTTTAGGTCCTTATAGTAAGGAAACCTCATGAATTGAGTGGGATAACTTTTCATTCCTCATGGAAGCCCATTATTACTACCATCATGACGACAACATTGATGAAACATAAAAGAAATAAAAAAACTATTTATCAAATGTGGTAAAATAAAATGAATAATTAAAATGAAATTTCAAAACATGATTCCATTTACGATACATAAACAAAATGCGTACCTCGAGGATTAATTTTTTCATATGCCAACTTCCATAGGCAAGGTGTCATTCTTTATGGTTTTAGTCCAGTCTCTTGTTTCCCATTGAAAAGATCTTTTTCAGTAGTACAATACTTATGGTTCTTAGAGAGGAAGTGTCTATACTCATCAAACACCTCCTCTCCTAAACTTTTTGACTGAAAAGATTTCATCTTAGGACCATAAACTGGACATGCAAATTTACCCTTTCTTTGAAGACCCACAATAGATGGATTAATGCGAATTATAAATATATATACGAAATGATTATTTCAACAACATGCATGATATATTCAATTAATTATATACTACTCAAGCGTGCAACATGGAACATTACATACCACAAAAATGTGTTAGTCTTGGGGCATCATGAATTTTCCATAAAAGTATTCAACAACATTGAAATCTCTTTTGCTGAATTGGTTTACAAATGTCATACATAGTGATGCCCTCCCATAACTTTAGTAGCTCATCGATAAGAGGCTCGATATACACATTCATATATTTAACTTGGTACTTACCTA
>SNQJ01S0147935.1:2253-23663 GCA_010110895.2 Picea sitchensis
GGGTGTAAGTTTTATTTACTTGTCTGTAAACAGACATTACTCCTTTAGGGGATTGGCTAGGTTAGGATTAGGATTAAGCGTCTAAGCTTGATTTCTTCACCCCTATAAAAAAAACTATTGGTTCCCTTGCCCTGTAACTACGCTAGCCTTGCGCCATACTCTCCAATTCCTATGCTTACTCTCCTAGTGCATATGTCGCCTCTTCCCCGCATGTCCTATTCTAAGTCCTTTTTAACTTTTCGCTTACAACTAAATATCCTCCGATGCTTGACTCGTGAGCTTTTCCTTGGCACGTAGTGTTGGTGTTGTCGATTGTTGCATTGAGATTTAGCGTTGACTTTGACTGGTGGAATGGAGTGGAGGGACTTGGCGCTCGGCTCGACGAATTGTGTGTACGGTATCGTGAGCCTGACGCTTGGACAATCAGAGTTTATACCTGGGTTACAAAGATCAACAGTGCTAAATAAGCCTTTACCTTGATTTCCAGTGCATTCACTAATTATGATTCAACTCGGTTAGCTGGCTCCGGATCAATAGATTAGGTAATAAGCCAGTTAGTCTTAATCTTCATACAGTATCCTCCAAATAATAATACCACTTTAATCATACAGTGTTACCATTAATCTATTAAGCATAAGAATTTATTTGTAAAGACTCATGTGTGATGTAGTGGTTGGTGTGAATGTGTGGGACCTTTAACTACGTGGAGGTCATGAGTTCGACTCTCGGGGAGTCAAACAATCTTTTGTACAAAAAAAAAATTACTTATACATTAATTAAGCCTAATTAACTTACTTAAGTTATATTATTTTTTTTTAAAGAATTTAAATAAGAAAATGTTTTAAAAAGAAAACAAATATATTAAAAAAAACAAATATAAAAATAATAATAAAAATAAAAAGTTATTTTAAAATAATTTTAATCGATGTTTTATAATTACCTTCGTTTTGAAGTTATTAATATATATACAAATATCTATATATATATATAAATGGCCCTGGCGCATCGTTGGACCTCGCATGAGGCCCACGTGCCCCCTCCCTCTTTTCCCGCATGTCCCAACCTAAAATAAAATAATCTTAAAAAAATAGAAGGCTAAACAAGCCCTAACCCCGAATTCATTCCTTCGTTTTCTAATTCCTGAACACGGTTTTCCTTCTCGGTTCAGTGCTTGGAAATTTGGTCTCGGCTTGGCTGAGCACTCGGCTTGATGTAGTGCAAGAGAAAATGCCTCTTGCAGGCTCTTCTCTTAGCCGCAACTTATTGGACGTTGTCTTGTATATATATATATATATTGTTTCAAGGCGTTTTGCACAAGGGCTTCATTGTGGGCTCCTTCTTGACAGCCTGGTGTTCGGCACAGGCTTTGTGTTATCTGTTGGTGTAGCTGCTCGGCTCAACAGTTGTGGGATTGGGTGCAATAATTTTATTTTTAATCTATTATATATATTTTGAATCTTTAGACGCGTTTGAGCACTCAAACCCTCATGGAATCTCCTCCTCTTGGCTCGTTGCTAGGTCATTGGCACTTGTGTGCTGGCTTCTCAGTTTGGTGTTGATGCGTTCGGCTCTATGGTTCCTACGCCTCCTCCCCATGCCTTGCGCATGGTCTGCAGATGAGTGGCTATATATATATTTTTTTTCCAGAGCGTGAGGCTATTCCTCGGAGCTCATGCGTTGGGTTTGTGTATTGGGTGACGCGTGAGGCCATTCCTCGGAGCTCACGCGCTAGGTTTGTGCATTGGGTTATGTGTGATGCCATTCCCCAGAGCTCATGCGCTGGGTTTGTGTATTTGTGCTGCGTGATACCATTCCCCGGAGCTCACGCGTTGTTCTGCGTGATGCCATTCCATGTGTAGGGTTCGACTGTGGTTCTGCGAGTGTAGAGACGCGTTGTGCATTAAGATTTTTCTTTGGTGGCTTGGCATTTGATCGTTGGGCTTTGGTGCTTTGTGTATGACTTGTGGTAAGTGCTTACTCGTGGATTTGGTTGGACATTTGTATTGTTGAGACATTGAATAGAAAAGGCTCGGCGCTTGTGTTGGTGAATGTGTGAACTTGTTGATTGACATGTGGATTTATAGTTTGGTTATGGTTTAGACTCACATCACCTATGTGCACACACAACTCTTTACGGTGGCCTTCTCTATCTCTCTGTTCGAATTTTGCTGTGCATCTTAACCTCTAGCAGGTTTTGTTTTTGTGCCATTTCAAACCCTAATTTTTTTTTTTTTTTATATTTATTTATTATTTTGTAAACACAGAAACAAGAGATTAGAATTTTTTCCTTTGCAGGAGTCTTCTCTAACTTGAGGAATGTTTCTCCACGTGTGGAATGCTTTTCCAGACTTGTAGGAAATGCAGATGTGAATTTACAAGGTGCATCATTGATTTTCTTATGATATGAAGAACAAAAGGAACAAAAATAAAGTATTGAAGGGATGGCATTTCTCATCACGTAACCATAGTTTAGATATTTATTTATAACTCATTCTTCCCAGATTATAAGCTGTAAAATCTACCCATGCTTGGTAGAAAATAAAAAATGAAAAATTGGAATCAACTGTCTTGAGTTATAGGAAATTGCTGGGAAATGTTTCACAGCCACTTCATGCCATTTTGGTAACGGAAACAGCTGCCAAATTCCATGTCAGCATGTTGATATTTAGATATTTAGATGGCCTTGTAGCCTATTCATTACTCTACTTGAGAGTCGTCCTTAGTTTCTAAACATTCACAAAGGATGAGAATTATGTACTTATAGCCTAGGTGGCATTGCAAACCCTATCATTCTGCGCAACAATACATGGTTTCGGCCTCAAATGATAGGAGAGATGGTTAATCCCACTTTCCGCAGATAATACCAGGTTTGTTCGTAGAACTAAATAACGAACTCATGTTTAAGAGAACACCTTTCTAGTGATTTTAGGAGATTTATGTTTGGCTTGAATGGTAGATATTGCATTGGTGCACATATATATTTCTTTAAATGTGTTAGAGGTGCCAGTAAACTAGGTTAGTGATACCTTATGTACCCTGTTGCTTTGTTGATACTTTGGTATTACGGATGTTGCAAATTATGTTTACTCTAGATGCTGATAATATTCTTTATTGAATCTTATTTTGCCTAGTTTGCTTGGTATATAATAGGAAAATGTGTTCTATCATCATGAAATCTAATGGTTATTTTGGTTATCATCAATCACTGTTGTTGGTCCTAACTCTCGATATGAATTTTCTTAGAAAAATCATAATTTCTATTAAATAAAAGGAAGTACATTCACCATATGTTTGGAAGCATTTTCAAAATAAAACCAAGAAAAAAACCTCTTAGTGGTAAAAAAAATAATCTTAAAGAAAATTTGGTCCTAGTACTATCGTGGCCTAGTTTGTCTTTTGGTCTTTAAAGTTTTATTTTTATTGTGATATTTGTTTTACATTTTCAATATGTATTTCATTATATTTATATTTGTGTTAAAATTTATGTGTTTGGTTTTCAGGTTAGGCATAGCTGGAGTTAGAACTTGGATTTTTGGCCCTCAGGCCCATATTTCAAACTAAGGCTCTGATACCACGTGTAGTAGCCATAAAAAATACAAAATTTAATTTGATTTAGCATATAATTCTTCTCACACAAAAATAATTTTCAATCACCAACATATGAGAATATGATATTCGACAAAAAAATAAAATTTTATCCCTTCATAGATTAATTAACATAATAAATAAATTACCTCTCACTGATGCTAATTCCCAGTTGATGCGGTTGTTAGTTCTTTGGCTTGTATCCAACAACCCCAAGCAGATGTTGTTTCCTGCCCTACCCTTCGGACAACTTCCCTGGCTCAGGATACCATATGGATATCACACATTTGGAAACCTCCGACAAATAGAGTTGCCCCTTGGCCTTATCCTTTCCCCACTGACTCCCAAACCCTCTCTCTCCTAGCCAAATCCAAAGTAGAATGATAATTCCCCTTCAAGTAAACCCTCTTCGGCTCTATCCCCTTCACATGCCTTTCTCCTCTTTTATTTCTTTACCTACACATTTATTACCTTATACACATAGTGAATGCCCCTTATCCAATTATTAATGTTCCTTATGGTTTATTATTAACCATATCCTCGTATCGTAATCCTTTAATTTAAACAATTAAATTTATTAACCTTTTTAAACTTAATAAGCATGTCAATGAATGTAATAGGTAATTAATGAATCAATTAATTAATCAAATTATATCAATTAATTAATTAATTAATGTTAATTAGTATCATTATACCAATCTTTGTTAATTAATAACATGTTAGAAAATTAATCACCTAATAATTTCTTAATAATCCTAAACATATATTCTACTAGAGGGTTCTGGATGGCATCTATGTCTGAGGCTTCGATGGGAGTGTGTGTTGCTACTACGAAGTCGACTTCATATTTTGAACACTTGGATTTCATTTGGTTCTTCGGGCTTGGAGGAGAAGTTAGAATTTTTTGAACATATAATATATCTCTCCCCACTTCAACATTTCTCCATCCTTCTCCTAAAGTATCAACATATCATTGTACGTAGCTCCGATTATTTACGGCTCTCCCTCTTCTTTTTGGCCGCTACCGAAGACCTCAATCTTGAGTACCCTTGCTTGTTGTCTTCTTTCAAGGCGACATACTTTGACCTGCAATAAAAATTAAATGAGCTCAATGAAGAGGTTAAATTTACATCTAATATAATATTGAATTAAAAATATGAACTACCAGAAAACTTATTTATTGAATTAAAAATATGAACTACCAGAAAACTTATTGGGGTTTTTATTGGGTGAAGAGTCAACATCCGAGGATGATATAGTGATGGCATGCATGCTTGAGTAACTTGGTGAAAATTTAAGGAAGAATGGGTGAAAAATGTGCTTATAAGGGAAAATCAGAGGTTTAAAGATTAACTCCTCCAATGCAAATAAGAGGAGTTGATAACAAGTTGTTCGATGGGTATCAGATGAGTTAGTGTCCAATTATTTGATTTTTCTTTGGGGAAGTTCATGCTAAGGCTCCCAAGAAATGTTAAGAGTTGATTGAAATAGCTCTGATCGACATAGTTGAGGACAACTCCTCTGATATGATTCGGAGGGGTTAACTCCAACTACTTCGATAACACATTGGAAGAGTTATTTTCAAATCTTCTAAAGTATAGAGAATCAGTGGAGTTGCTTAGAACTACTCCAATCATATTAGAGGAGTTAACAAGAACTCTTCTGATATGATCGGAAGAGTTACTATTAAATTTTTCGATTAAGAAATAAAAGGTCGCATAGGTTGTTTAGAATTCCTTCGATCATATCAGAGGAGTTAACACAAACTCTTCTTATATGATAGGAGGAGTTAACATGAAGTGATCCGATGGGATTAGGGGGGAAACAAAGGTTGTGGTTTCGATAAGTGATATTGTCAAGGATTATTCGAGGAAAACATAGGGGCAATATTGAATACGTGTAATGTCAAGATTTTTGGATTCTTTGACCATGATTTCAGGAAAACGAACTAAGTTTAGCCGTGAGGTTGTTCAAACAAACCTAGCACTAGCTAGGTTAGAAGGAACGTGAAGATCCTATCATTGTGAAGGAAAATGTGGGGGTTAACAGTAGAAATTTGGCATTGGTGTGCAGGGACGATAGGAGGTAAAAAACAAACCAATAAGGTAATGCGACAGTCTAGGGTATACTTGTGAAGAAATGGAAACAAAATAGAAAACCTAACCCTAGAAAAAGAGGACAAGTTATTAGAGCTTACCTTGCCATGTGGTCGAAATTTAGAGGATACGAGTGCAAATGTAGGGGCTCAACGCATTCTCAGTATATAGAAATCTCGTTTCACTTCGACGCATTAACAAAATAATGAGAAGTGGGGGATGCTCATTATATATAAAGAAATCAATCACCTATAACTTAATGTGGTAGTTGATATTAATGATTAGAGGACTTAGAGGAAACTCCTCTGATGGACATCGAAGGATTTTGAGCCAACTCCTTTATTTCCATCGGAGGTGTTGGAGACAATTTGCGCGATATATAAGGTTTATCGTAGGGAGAGATGGGAACTCCTTCTATGTACATAAGTGGAGTTAAAGGGAAGTCCTCTTATGTACATCTGAGGAGTTAGAAGAAAGTTTGTCGATTTCTCGCAAACTTGCTCAAAAAATGATTTTTTCAAGTACTTCCTTTTTCCATTGTTTTCTTAAGGTAAGGAGTACTTCCCAAAAAGGCTTGAGGTAAAGAGAGAGGTTGCTAGAAGGATGTTTTCAAAACATAAAAAAGAAGGGGCTCCATTTTCTCAAAAGGAAAATTGCAATGGAGTGAAGGAAAATGGAGGGTTGTAGTTCATGTCACAACAAATGGCGACACACTGGGTGAAGCCATGAATATTTGTTAGATGATATCCACACATATTTTGGGGGGAGATTTGCACTTATCATGTACAATATCAAGAGAGAAACAATAGGTCCCATAGCTTGGATTCTAAGAGAACTTGGATGATACGAAGAAGGGGTCATACCTTACCTTTGACCAGATTTCCTTTAAAATTATTTCTTATTCATATGATAAATTACTAAAGGAGAAGGTGTAGGGAGTATGTCAGAAATGAAACATCAAGAATGTTGAGAATACAAGTTATATTTCATTTCTTTGGTGTTTCTCCACTTCCAGCGAGCCTCCATAGCCCCGATAGAGTCACCCCAATGTCACAATCCTTGCTCCACTACCAGTGAGCATCCATAGCCCCGCCGAAGATACTTGCATGTCCCATGTGATTTGGAAATCCTTTCCCTAAGCCTTTACATTTTATAAAATTTGATTCTCTTTTGTTGAGAGAGAGAGGTGGATGGGGGAGTTCCAGTTATCCTTTAAAGGCACTAGGTATAATACCAGTGATAGTGAGATTTTCTAATTTTATTATAGATGAGAGAACTTCCTGAGATACGATTTACGAAATACTACGGACATCTTTTCCAAATAATTTTCTTCCAGTTCACCCAATGTGACAATCTGTTCTTAAGTAGAGGTCATTGGTTCTTTGTTCCGTTGCATTGTTCTCATGTATTCATAAGCTATGTTCCTCCACTAAATATAACTTGAGGAGATGCACAACAAAGCTTACATGGTTGGAGTGATATGTGTATTAAACACCATGTCATGGAATTTCCAGGCTATTAACATCGAATGTGCTATAAATTAAATATATGACCAGGACTAAAGTACTAGAAACTCCAAAAATCAGGGTGGTAGTTCTCGAGAAGGAACATAAATATGAAAATATAAACAACAAGACATATTGAGTAACAAACATAAAACAATCAGAGTAAACAAAAAATAAATGGAGAAAGAAGGGTAAATGTCAAAGACTTATTTATGTACAAGGGAAAATTAGCCTCGAAAGCTAGTTGATGTAGTGCTTGATAACTTGGCCATTTACATGGAGAGGGTCAGCTTCCCCTTGAAGGTTTTGTAGTTGAAAGGAACCTTGGCGAATATTTTCTTTGATAACATAAGGACCAAGCCAAAAGTTGTTGGAACTTTGATTGTTTCCCTTTATCTTTGTGTGGCTTGTCCCATTTGAGGACTAAATCCCCAACTTGGAATTCTTTCTCACTAGCATATTTCTTATCAAACTAGCATTTTATTGTCTATTGGTGAGTTTCAAACTTGCTTTTGGCTTTAGCGTGAATCTCTTCTAAAATTAGAAAGGTATTAATGTTTCCTTGAATGAAAAGGCACTCTCTTCCTTGGGACTACTGAGTGAGTTGTAGGGAAGAAAGATAGATATTCAAGGGTAATACGACTTATTTCCCATGGACAAGGAAATATGGATAATTCCATATGGTGGCCTTAGGAGTGACATGATCAGCCCAAGGGAATTTTATAAATCATTGTGCCAATTTCTCTAGTGATCGACCACAACTCGTTTGAGGATTCATATTATGTTTTTGTTTGTGGATTCATCCAAACCATTACCCTGAGGATAATAGTTGGCAAAGTAATTCAAAATAATCCATTTCTCTAATGAAAAATCAAATAATTTTAAAGATGAAAAATAAGTTGCATTATCAAACACTAGAGAGTTAGGAACTTTGAACCTTGTGATGATGTTTTGTTCAAGAAAATTAATCACTACCTCTTCATTTACTTTGACCAGTGGTACTGCTTCAATCCAACATGTAAAATAATTGGTAGTGGTTAGAATGTACCTGTGTTGTTTGGAGGAATGGTGGTTAATCTCACCAATGATTTCCAACCCCCATTTTTCAAAGGGTTCTTCAATAGCAATAGGTTGGAGTAGAATAACAACTTTGTGTTCTCTTCCTTCAACTTTCTAGCATCCTCGAAGCTTCTTGAGTATGCATGGGCGTCTTTAAAAAGTGTGGGCCAATAGTATCTAACTCTCAACACTTTGTGAGAAGTCGTGTCTCTTGAAAAATGGCCACTAGTCGGTCCATCATGCATATCCTTCATAACCTTATAAAGATATTGCTTTTCGAGGCACCGGAGTAACACTCCAGCATAGTTTTTTCTAAACAAGATGTCATGTAGAAGTTGATATTGTAAGGATTTCAATCGGAATTCCCTCTTATGCTTAGCATTAAGGTGATATGGAGTTGTGCCATGCTACAGGTAATATTTGATATCGTTATAATATGATCCTTCAATGGCTGGGATGTATGGAACTTATTGTGTGTACGTTGTTGTTTCATCTTACCACCCGTCTTCTTCTTGATCTTCATCACTTTCGTCTCATGTCACTAGTTTGCATAGGCCTTAACCTTTCACAATATTGGTTGGTTTTAACTCAAGGTTGTATTCTTGTAAGGTCATCATCCAATTTCCTTGGCACTCTCCCAGTTCTCTTTGAACAAAAAGAGACCTGACCTCTAGGTGAGGGACGATGACTTTTGTATGATTTTTTAAAATATAAGGTATGAACTATTTAATAGATTTATGGACATCAAAATCTTGTTTATCCACCGGGGGGTAGTTCAGCTCAACACCTTGTAATCCAGTGCTCATGAATGCAACATGATTTTTGTTTTCTTGCTCATATTTATGTGTGAGAACTGTTGCCAGGGAGTGATCAGACGCAAACATATATAGAAAAAAAATCCTTGGTAAATATGGACTTCACAGAGATGGAGCAGTGGCTATGGTAGCTTTGATATTCTCAAATGCATCTTTCTCTATTGGTGTCCATTTAAACTGGACATATTTCTTGATCATTCTTTGAATTGGCTTCGCAATATTAGCAAAATATGGAACAAAACTTCTCACAAAATTAATTTTTCCAAAGAATCACTGCAATGATTTCTTTTTGTGAGTTGGAGGAATTTGTAGAATGGATTTTTCCCTTTCCAGGTCCACCAAAATTTCATCTTTGGAGATCACATGTCCTAATAAAATGCTTTCTGAAACAACAAAGACAATTTTCTTTTGATTTAAATAAATCCCATATTTTCTACATCTCTCAAATATTTGTTTCATATACTTCGGATGGTCTTCCCTCTTATTTTAATAGACAATAACATCATCAAGGTAAACCACCACACTTTTACCAATTAATCCTTTAAAATCGATATCCATTTCCCTTTGAAAAGTAGTTTCTGCATTCATCAAACTGAAGGGCATTCTTCTGTAAGGATACATTCCCCACTTGGTCTGGAACGTGGTTTTTAATCGATTGGGTTATGCTACGAGAACATGGTTGTATCCTGAAAACCCATCTAATAGAGAAAAAATTTCATATCCCGAGGCAAGATGGATTATTTTTTCCATTGGTGGAATGGGGTAGTTGTCTTTGTCATAAGCACGGTTTAGATTCCATAAATCTATGCAAATTTTTATTTCTCCCTACTTCTTCCTTACGAGCACCATGTTAGAAACCCAAGTCGAATGTCAAACCTTGAAAATAATTTGGGCATCCAACAGTTTCTTTAATTCTTTCTCTATAAGAGGCTCGAGAGTCAGATGTATCTTTCTAAGCTTATGTTGGAATGGTTTGATACCTTCTTTGATCGAGATCACATGTTGTATTATTCGGGTATCATATGTTTTTAGGTCATCATAATTCCAAGCAAAAACATCTTGATACTTAAAGATTTCTTTGAATGTGTGTTTTTTCGTGTTTGAAACAACAAGTGCCTAGATTTACATATTTAGGTTGTTCAGATGTTCCAAGATTGACCAAGAAATGCATCATGGTTGAACTGTTGGTCTTTGGGTTTTTCGACCTCCTAAACTTGGATTGAAAATCGAATAATTTCTCAAGAGGTAAAACATTCTTTGGGACACAATTAGTCTTTACTGTGTTTTCTTCTTCCTGATAGGTTTGTAACTCTTGCTCATGTGTTTCATCAACGATCACCGCATCTTGGAAAGTGTTAGAACTGGTGATAAAATTGCTAATTTGAGCATCACTATCAAATACTCTCCAATTCGTGATGTTTTCTAATATGGAGGGTCTGAAAATCATTTCAACCAAAAAACCATCATCATGGGGCATGAACTTAGATGTTGCATCGGCCAATATATCTGCATCTATATTTTGATAACAAGGTATAGAAGTAATATTAAATGCATCAAAAGAGTAAAGAAAAATCCATACCTCTTGTTGTTTCTTACCTGTCGAACGATTATTTCAGAGTCACCTAACACTTTAATATTTCTCACCTTGATATCAATGGACTTTTTGAGACATTGAACTAAGGCTTCGTACTCAATAGTTTTTTTGGTGCATTCAAATTCTAGTCGACATGATTCGAGTTTTTTACCTTGCTCGTGATCAATTAGGACACATCTTGATCTGGCTGCATCTTGTGTCTTAGATTCATCGAAGAACATATCCCACATGTCAGGAATATTTGTTTTGTTAGTTGAACTAAATCGTAGGTTAGTTGATAATGTACAATCGTTATTATGGGTTCGTGGGCAGATTTCAGATTGTAACTGTGAGGGTATTTCAGATGTTTGTGACTCATAACAGTCGTAGTCAATCTAAAAAAAGTAATTACCCAAGACAGAATGTGAAAAACTTATGGGTTTGTTCTTACCTTTCAATTATGTCACTGTGTGCTTCATGTGGGCCTCGTTATTTACTCGAATTTGATTCTCCTTACCCTTATATGGAAACCATAGGTGAGACCAATCGGTAGAAAAGTAGCCTTGAAGTTTGTCTAACCAATCTCTACTTAACAGCAGACCATAACTCTCTGGTATATTGACAATCATGATATCTATTGTTTTGTGCACTCGAGGATCATGTAGTAATCATTGTTTATTACTCAGGATCGGATGAAATCCTAATCAGAATCATTTATTTTCTCCTGTACTTACTTTAACATTTGTCCTATCTAACTGTATAATTATAGTCTTTGTTATTTGTGGAACAACATTTATATTTTGGAAAACAGAAAAAAGGCATGATATTTGAAGCATAACAAGCGCTAGGCAATTATGCACATTGAAATTAATTTTTTTGTAAGTGAGAAAAAAAGGTGGTACCTGAGACTTTATTATCTTCTTATTTTGCATTTATGGCTATTGTTATTTCTACCTTGTGTATTTAGTGTACCTCATTTTTCGTAAGTATGTTTTTCAATAATATATATATATAGTCCATTTTTTAGCGTCATAGGGATTGAAAGCATCGTGTAAGAGCTCATATTGTTGTGTTAAAGAACATATATTTTTTAGCGTCATCGGGATTGAAAGCATCGTGTAAGAGATCACGTTGTTATGGTAAAGAACAGGTATCAAACATGGAAATATTAGCTTTTTTTTTCTTCATGTATTCTATCACATTGTAGTCAAGGGCGCATGTGTTGGAGTAGTTTATTGTTTGACTAGATTTCAGCCCACATGTTTTTTCGTTGTTTGGTACCATGTTAAGTTTGGTGTTATTCCCAGTTGAGGCGGACATACTAGGTTTATATGTGTTGGTTGGGACAACTTTTCTTGTTTTTCTACTAGTTTTCCCTTGAGTTGTGTCATTTGGGTTTGGGGGAGCGGGGGGAGGAGTAATTTTCCTAAGCAAAATCTTGTCTTCTTTGGAGGAAGTATCATTAAGGAATAGACCTTTTTTGCATAGATTATAATTTCTTTGGGAAGCATCCTTGATAAATAGAGTATCTTCGATAAAGACTTATTCGATCTATTCATCATCTGATTCAGGACACAAATCCCAAAAAGGAATGGAAGATTCTAGAGGAATCTCATCAATATTTTCAATGGGAGCTTGTATTGGGTTTTCATTGTTTAATCTCTACTGATCTAACAACCAATTTATCACCGGGGTCATGGAGTTTACCCACTGAGGGAAATTTCGTTCTGGATGGTTCTGTTGGTGATAAGAGAAAAAAATATCATTGTTGAATTTGTCTAAGTTAAAATCCATATGAGGTTTCTTGGGTGCTTTTGGTGGACTATCTTGTCTCTTAAAGAACGGGCGAAAATTTCAAGGTTTTGATGATCCTTCACCAACATTCTTTTTAAGGTCTACCACTTCATTAAAAAAATTCTTAACTAGTTTAACCACATTGTCGATATCCTTTGGTTCCTTTTCAGGTGGTTTAGTTAACATAAAAGGTCTCTTCCCAGACGTTTTGGTTTCCTCGGGATGTGAGTGATGTTCACAAGAAGACAATT
The DNA here is from genome assembly GCA_010110895.2 of Picea sitchensis. Classification (NCBI taxonomy): domain Eukaryota; kingdom Viridiplantae; phylum Streptophyta; class Pinopsida; order Pinales; family Pinaceae; genus Picea; species Picea sitchensis. The sequence goes on from SNQJ01S0147935.1 coordinate 14,932, forward strand.
CTCTTTCTATTGTTTCAACTTCATCAAAGTTAAGTGACAAGGTGTTCTTGTTAGCATGTTTGAAAAACATTCTTATGGAAGGAGTTAATGTTGTCATATAATATTCAATGGCTAAAGATTGAGCAAGAGCTATGTCGTGGGGGAATTTGATTAAGACGTTGAGAAACCTTTGGTTGAAATATTTTACCTTCGCTTTCGTGTCCATCTTGATGGCTCCTAACTCTTTGTGCAGAGATGCAGTCGTTTTCCTTTCCCCAAATTTTCTCATAAATAGCCTCTCAAAATCATCCCACTCAGTTATAGATCCGGGTGGTAGGATGAAATACCAAGTAGATGCTCTGCCTGAAAAGTACAAGGAAACAACCTACAAACCGTATCTTCATGTTGGAAATTTAGTAGATGAGTGGCTAGGAAGAAGTTATTTAAATGGTCTTCTGGGGACCCGAGTTTATTTGGATCGAATTTTGGAAGGACATTCTCATATTTTCATGGAATTTCATGTAACAGTCCAACTAAATTTAGAGCACCTTGAGCCCTCCAACATGGGATAAATTCTCTATCATTTATATTTTCCCTCATTATTTGTTCTAAAATAATTTATGGGTGTTCACCTTCAAGATTGTCCTCATATTCGAAAAGGAAACATGCAATTCAGCTCAGGGGTCCCTAGACTTCTTGCAAGGTGGTTTCAATAAGATCATCTACATAATCAATGTAAATATTAGGATGTGTATTAGGTCTTTCCACACGGATTTCTTTCCTTATGGGAATCTCATAGGTGGTCGGTATCTTACCAAGAAGTTTTGTGTAAGCATGTGTAATTCTATGAGTTTTAGAGAATTCTTCTCGTGGTTCTCAAGGTATTTGAAACCAACTTTCAGAGTGTGTTTCTGGATTGCCAGAGGCACTTACAAAATTAGTCTTTGAGTCTTCGTAGGTAACTTCTTGTTCAGATTCAACTTGAGGAAATAGAGAGGGATTGGGATTATTTCCTGAAAACTGATTTCTATTATGCAAATCGTTTATATAAGCCATCAAATATGGCCCTCCTTCTAGCACCAATTCTATTGACGGGTCTAAATTCACCCTGGAATAGCAAGGGGTACTCCCTGGTACACAGTCCCAAGTAAACTATGCACCATTTGAATTAAGAGTCCCATCCAGAATTTGGCCCAACTACCATTGATATTGTTTTTGGGGTTTTGGGTTGGTTACGGTCTAGTTTATCGATGAGGATAGATGATGAGTGAATATGCATTGCAAATATGTAGATGAATACTGTGTATTAAAAACAAACTAATCTAGTGCTAGTCTACTCTAATCTATCCTAGCTAGGAGCACGCTAAAGTGACCAACAAGCTATAAATGAAACCAAATTCTACACAAACTCCCACACAGATAGTTGAAATAGAAGAGCATAACCGAAAACAAGTGATTGTAAACATGTATAACCATAACAGTCTAAATTATACCAATGCATGCGTTAACAACTCAATAATATCAAGACTTAAATATATTCGAAGAAACACTTAAAACCTCAGAATAACAAAGAGCGCATAAGAGTCAATCTATAAGCAAACAAGTATTCTTATAGTCCATGTGAACAACATTCATATTTACTCAAAATAACTCACAACACATATGTATCCACACACAAGTATCCCTTCTTCAGAAAATTGGCCCTGAGGGCTTCTCAATATTAGCAGTTTTAGAAATAGTGCATAAAAACTCTAATAAAGACTCTCTAATTTTAGTTGACACCGTGTTCCCAAAATATTTGAGAAATAGACAACGCTTGAAGAGAAAAAATCCCTTTACAAAATGAGCCTCTGCTCTTTCTTATACAATTCTTAGTAATCGTTGGATGACTCTTTGCCTTCCTCTTGAAGAGGTGGTTACAAAAGTGGTTCAACTTCCTACTTCCTAGTGACAAGTGTACAATAAGGATAAGATTGAGATTGGTTGGGAAAGAGACAAAATAGTAAAAAGGTGTTAACATCTTTTGGCCACTATTTTGTGTTCATTCAAGGATTTTTATCCCTGATATATGGTGTCCAGATTTCTAGTTGATTGTACAGGGATTTATCCTTTTGTAAGTTAGTTGTTCTAGAGTTGTGTTGTTCATGGCCATGTTGTCCTCAAGGATCCTCATGTCTTTTGCTAGTGTCGTCATGAAAGTATGTATCATGGTATGGCGTTTTACCGGTTGTAGAAAGTCTTGATATATGAGGTATGTGGCTATAGTAATGGATTCTTCAACCATTGCTTGCCTTTGATTTGTTATTTCATGCACCATTTCCACTAGCTCTTCTATCACATGATTCTTCCCGAGCTCGTCTAGCCTTGGTAGTCGACTGCTCTTGATCAATTCCTGCGCAACTTTGTGTATCCTTGAACATATTTCCATTGATTTGGTAACATCCTTATCATCCCTCTACCCCACCTATTGACAATGGTCAAGTGCATACAAGTCTATTTTTTTGTCTTCTTTTGATGGTCGGTAAAATTCTGGAGGTGCATCGGGATTTTCAGCGATCCATCTGTCGATGTCATTGATGCCTTCTCAGATAGTTTTGTATTGTGTCAGTTTTGTCTGTATGTGATTATTCTACTCTATGATTATAGAAATTTCTTCTTGAAAGAGGTGCAAGTGAGCATACATGTATATGATGGATTCTTCGATTTGTCCCATGACCTTCTCATCACCAACTCTGAAAATTTAAAGGATACGTTCATCAATTCTAATGTATTTGAGTCTTTCCTCTAGTTCTATGATTCTTGCCTCTTTCTGCTCATTTTGTTGGCACAGTATTTGAATGTTATCCACATTAGCATTCATGAATTTAGAGCCATCCATAGCCATTTCTATGGGGTTTTCCCTCACATCTCATGTCACAAGGACATGTGTGAAAACTTATATAGGCATCCCTTCCATTGTTGGCACTTTATTCACCTATTCCTACACGATCCTACCAATTTTATTGTCGTAGGTGAAGCTTCTTAATTCAAGCACTTCACTCAGTTGGAATGGTGTCCAGATTCCCATTCCTAAACCACTACCTATTATATTTGTGTCCTCGCCTATGACTGATGTCTCTGGGATGCCTGTGTCCATTGGGTGGGTTTCCCCTCTCCTATATTCTGCTACATCCCCTTTGTCGGCATCCTCTTTTGTTGCCTTTTCTACTTATTATGCTTCCTCTCTTATCGTTGCTTCCCTGGATTCTTACTCCTTTTGTTTGATCTCTCGTTCTACTGCAGCTTTTGCCTCTACCTTGGATTTGGATTTGGCCTTGTCTACATTGATCTTCCGCTTCTTTTTAACTGCATCATTATTATTTTTTAGGACTTTCTCCTTATCCCTCCTCTTCTTATCAGTTGGTACTTCCTCTACCTCTTTCGTTGAGCCTGATTGTATTGAGGTGGAAGTGTAGGTTGATTTCTCAACTTCCTCTTCCTCTACCTTCGTCTTGGCTTATTTTCTATCCTTTTCTTCATCTGTGATCCTCCCTCTTGTTTGTCCACGCCTGTTGAAGATGACTTCATCATAAGTACAGGAATTCTAGTGCACTTCTTCTTCCTCCCAAATGTTTTTGGTATATTCCCAAGGTAGACCAATCTTATTGAAGTGGTCTCTCATAGTATTCTTGGGGTCATGTCTTCTGTACCACTCTTCTCTAAAGTGATAACATAGAAAGGTATTTACCTTTGCTTGATCTTGCTTGGTGTTCTCGAAGAAGTAATTACCAACATACAGTGTTAGCAATGGACAGATTTCCTTTTTCAGTCGATATAACATTCCCTCAACCCCATGTATGATGGTCTGGTATGCAACCTCCTGAAGTAGGGGCTTGTTAGGCACAAATTGGGGGAGAAAATGAGTTGGTCTCATTGCGCCATACACTCTTATATATGTGTCATGCTCCATGAGATACCAATTTCTAATTCTCTTTATGATTGTTATAGATTTATCGGTCATGCAAGGAGGAGTGGTGTAGAATATGAATTCATATAAAGGTTCCAAAACATTATCACATATCTTCCAGTATTTTGTGTGATATTTGTGCTCCCAAAGCACTTTACAGTACACGTGAATTGTTGGGTCAGATGGCTCCCAACTCCACCCCATTATAGGGTACTTATGAGTTGTGCACATGATTTCCAAGAGGTACGAGGACATGTGAAAGCTTGGAAACATTCCAATTTGTGTCCCTTTTACCGCAGATATAGACACCGTGAGATTTTAAGATAGGATGCCATCCAAATTGAATGGTATCCCTTCATCCGCTCAGTAGTATATCAAGGGCATATACGATAAAGAGAATTGTGATGTGTCAGGTTCCCCATATAATATAAACAACATGGATACCAAGTATTGATAGAGTCTTCTCAAGGCACTTGTGGGATATCCACTTTTGGGCATGTATTTGAATTGTTTTTTTTCCCTATACCACTTGGGAAACAAGTCTTTGGTTTGTACTCAAACTCACTTAGGAGCTTGTTATCCAGATTCTTGCTTCCCTTTTCAATGTGATAAAACTTTGCCAAATATTCATGATCCAGGTGGATATCGGGGGCCACCCACCTTTTCCAACTCGCTCAAAACATTTTTCTAGAAAATTTGTCAATTTACTATTTTTAGCAGTTTTTAACTTCTAGGGCCATTTTGAGGGCCTAAATGAAGGTTTTTTGGGATCAATCTTCTCAATGATAGAGAAAGATTCTGATTGAATCCCAAAAATGAATCTCCTCGATGATACCTTTCCAACGAGCTATCGTGCGCCCCAAATGGAGATCGTATGCCAAAGTTGCGCCTCCAGGAAGTTGATACACCAAACTACCCAAAACGGGGTCCACAAAAATGTTCACTTTTCATCTTCTGGGGTTAGGGTTTTGGATTTTATTTATGATATAAAGTTCTTTGGAGCCTCATAGTAAAAGAATCTTCTCACAGATGCGTGTATCCGTCACATCTCTTCTTAGAGATAAGTTGTCACCATTCTAGCGAGTCTTTCACTCTGTATTTTACAGTCTTTGTACATTTTCGCTCATTAATACAAAATTGTATTTTATTGTATATCTGTGTTTATGGTTTCATATCTAATACATTTATGTTATAATATTGGATATCTGAGTATCTCTGTACATTTATTTATTGTATCTTCGCTCTCATTTCATGCCGAAAATAATCTGGATCAGTGGTATCAAAGCAGGCTACTCTTGATCGGGTTTTTTTCAGTGCATGTCCCCGACGAGGTCCAAGTATAGCAAGTTGGGTCTCAAGCTTGTCTCTCTTGAAGAAAATATCTCTTTCACACCCAAGAAACCCTCCATGGCAGAAGAAAAGAAAAACGACGAAGCAGACGATTCTATCAATTTGTTGCTTGAGCAAGCTCTCATGCAACAGAGGGACGAAATGATAGAGAAATTTTCCCACATCCTTCAATGCTTGTCGATAGAAACATGCACATCTTCATCAAAAAACCACTTTGGAAGCACCTCTCCTTTCAAGGTACAGGTTAATTTTGATATTCTCGTATTTGAAGGTCAAATAGCTATGGATGCCCTAGAAAAATGGTTAAATCTACTAGAAGGTTATTTCTCTATTCACCATTTTTCCGACAGGGAAAAGATCACCTTCTCACTCCTTAAATCTCTCCCCCATGTCAAACATTGGTGGGAAACTTATTGGGAGAAAAGTTCCACAGAAGAGTCTGGAATATATGGGGTCGATCAGACTTGGGATTTTTTTTTGGACATGGTAAAGGAACAGTATTACCCTGTTGGCAACTATGAGGACTAGTAAATGAGATGAACCACACTGTGGAAAGAGAGGGGCCAAGCAGTTTTAGAGTTCACGAATACCTTTCATACCTTGCGCACCAAGCTGGGTATCAAAGACTATGAACAACATTTGGTTTTGAAATACCGTGGGGCTCTACACAGATACATCCAAAGTGAAATGTATTTTCTGGACATATCATCACTCGGTGTTTCTTATAGATATTCTATTAAAATCGAGCAGAAATTTAATCACCAGAACAAACGAGAGTTTGGGTCTACAAATCCGCAACAACCAAAGTATGATAAAGACATCCCTAACAAGCAATCTCTCGAAAACCAGTCCAATCCACAAGAAAAGAAGGGTCACGGGAAGATGAATAATGACACTGGAAAATGGTGTGATTTCCACAAAATCCCCTGGCACAACACCGATGAATGTCGCTAAAAACAGACATTGGTGTCTGAAATCAAAGACAAGGAGTCGAACCTTGATTCGAAATCTGATTCGGAAAATAATGGCAGAAGACAAATCATCGACGCATACCCCACTGCTATTCTTACGACCGCAGTAATTCAACCAGAAGAATCAACAGATCCTGAAGAGGGGGAGCGCCTTTTTCATTCACAGATGTGGGTGAAGGGGGCTCCACTAGATTTTATTGTTGATAGCATAAGCTAGAATAACCTCATCTCAGCAGAGGTTGTCAAGCAGTTGGGATTGTCAACAACACCACACCCACATCCATACAACATTGGGTGGCTTCACTAGGGACGAGATCTCTATGTCAGATAGTAGTTTCGATTGTCATACGACATCCAACTCTTCAAGGATGAAGTATTATGTGATGTTGTCCCGCTAGATGTCTGTGATGTTCTCTTGGGCCAGACATATATGTGGAAGTGCCATGTTATCTATGATTCTTGACCCTGTAGTGTCATTGTTACTTTGGGGGGTCATCTCTATAGTATACCAGAGGTGGTTCTGACTATTGTCCCACTTAAACAGTATCGCAAGGTAGTATCTCATACTAAAAATTTTAGCTTCTTCGCAATCTGTTCAAAAGGTGAATAGAAGGACACTGTAACCACTACAGCCTTGGCCCAAGCACCTTATATCCAACAAAAGMAGTTCAACAAGACTTCAGCAAAGCACAAATATTCCTTCTACACACATACATCTCATGTAGCCAGACTAGTTAAAAAGGTCAAACCCTTCCAGCCACAGGTTCCTGAAAACCTTCAAAAATCTAAGCAACACAACTTCTCCAACAAGGAAAGCAGCTCATCAAGATACATTTTCATCAAACTCTTTTCCCTCTCCCCCAAGCACTCAATACAATGGATACCATTTCTTCCTAAGGAGGGAGAATTGATCCAGGTGGATATCTGTGTTAATATTATGGTAGTTGCGGGAGGTATTTACCTCCACATGTAAACCTGACAAGAATAGAATATTTCGGGAAGAAAAAATAAACCCTAATGAGTTGGCTAATAACCCTAGAAGACAAGTCGGCTCAATAGGATAATTGGTATTAGGTTATTAACCTACAAGAGAAGAAGTTGGCCAGAAGAAATATTATATACTAAGTAAATAGACACCCAGAATGAGAAGTTTACCTAGGCAATTAGCCAAAATTAGTATAAATACAAGAGGCAAGTCTTCATTCTAGCAGGCATTCTCAAAATTGCAGAGCATCACTTGTGCGCACTTCATTTTCCCAGTTTGTGCGTAAGTTTGGAGGAGAGTTTTCGTTGCAACTGTTGCAGCTAGCAAATTTCGGTTTTGTCTTGGACTATCTCTTGGTTATGGTTTGGACTATCTGATCAACTCTTGTTTGGTGTGATACCCTTTGTTTGGCTATCTAGCCTAGGGTTTGCTTCCAGAATGATTCTCTGTCAAGGTGCTCGGAGGGTGGCTTCAACCTATGGTTGGGTGACAATAGTGATATTGTCGATGGTAAAACGAGCACACCCATTATATTCTAACAGGTTATGGTTCCACGCCTCCTTCATTCATTCTAACCACTGGAAGGAATCATAGCCATAAGGATATTAAGCTCGTTGAAGAACTGTCGCTAGGGTTTCTAGCAGGAGCAGTCACCAAAGCACTGTTGCTAGGGTTACTAGCAGGGGCAGTTGCAGAAAACCTAATCCTCTCATTGAGGTACCTTAATTGAAGGGATTGACCTAATTTCTAGATAGACTAGTGCTCCCTAGCCTAGCGCATATCCTGGTACTCTCAGCAAGCCAAGACGTCAAGTTTGAGTTTTTTAGTCAAATCTAGGGTTGACCAAGTCAAAGAAGCCATGACCTACTCCATGAAGTCAGAAAACAAGTTAGATGGAGCTTCTAACTTCAGAGTGTGGAAGACAAGGATTGACCTCATCCTTGCCAAGAATAAAGCGATGGATATCGTGAAAGGAAAGATCGTGAAACTAGAGTTTGAAGAAGGAAAAGAGAAAGAACCGCAGAACGTTGCAGTTATGGAAAAGTTCAAAGACGGTGACATCAATGCATTGAGTATCATACTGGACTATATAAAAGACCACTTGATACCCTACATATCCCATCTTGACTCATCAAAGAAGATGTACGATTCCCTAACAAACCTCTTCTCAGTTAGAAACATTATACAAGTAATGAGTCTGAAGAATGAACTCTGTGACATGAATATTAATGATATTTATAGCATAACATCATACTTTGTGAGGATCTCTCAGTTAAGATATCAACTACAATATATTGAAGAGATAATTTTATAAAAGGAATTGGTAAACATAGTACTCAATGGTCTTCCCAAGACATGGGATGCATTTACTGCAAGCATGAACACAAGGAAGGAGTATCCTACATTTGAAGAACTTTGGACTTGTTGTGCTCAAGAAGAATCAAGGATCAATGCAAAAGAGAAACCCCAAAAGAAGTACGATGATCAAGCCTTTATAGCA
>SNQJ01S0147936.1:13602-23663 GCA_010110895.2 Picea sitchensis
TTGGGGCTTCTAGATGACATATGAGGGTCCTCCAACTTCGTAAGGCCATAACTCTCAAACTGTGAGGAGTTATGTGACGTTCTACATACCACCAAAAATGAAATGACATGTACTATCCATATAGAATAATATTATCTGAAAATATATCATAACTCATACCATTACCCATGAAACAAACTTAGGTCCATTACCCAAACCTAGGGTCTCCAACTTCTCATGGCCATAACTCTCTAACCGTGAGGAATTATGTGACGTTCCACATACCACCAGAAATTAAATGACAAACACTATCCATCTAGGATATTTTCCCTGACAAATTCACTTTCCTTCATCTCATTATTCCACAATTAAGCATGGGTTCTCTTACTCGACAAAGTGTCTTCCCGTGAGGGCTTTCACCATAAGGGGACCACTTTGGAGTTCATCCATATTTACTTCTTATCAACAATGAAAAAACGATAATGAGTCATATTTACATCAAACAATATTGGTTCCATTACCCAAACCTTTGTTCTACGGGTATTTCTTCAAGGGTTGACATCAATGACAACCAACCTTAATCAACAATGTCCTTAGACCATGCATGTGATTTACCACTACAAAGCTTGGAATCCGACGATCTCTAGCTACTTCAAAGAGAATCATGGAGAGTCAGATAAATATTTGGGAGAGCTGACTGCATACTTGAAATTCAAAATGGGGATATCACATGGCAAAAAATTTATGAGAACCTTCCCAAGCACCTGATTTGAATGTAGTCCTTAATGAGGAATGCCTAAGCTTGGATCGATAGTCCCAACCCGATCCATTGGACCCAACTCCTCCAAATCAACCAAACACTTTAATTTTTAAATACAGGTGAAGTATTCATTCACGAGGAAGATGTCCTCCTCATACTTTTCATCCTTTGCGAATTCTACTTCTATATCATCCATCTACCACAACACTTGTACCAAACTACAGGGAAATAAAACTATCACTTTTGAGTCCATGTCCTTACCACTTGGATTTTCACTAAATGATGAACCTTATGTTCTATCCCTTGCATCCCCATTGTGGATTAATAACTAGGGATAGACACCTATGAGGCCCACCAACTCCCTCATGACATGAACTACCACCTTGACTCTCCCTTAGCTAGCTACCTCCATTGAAATTGAGGCCAAGGAATTTCTTCAACCCTGAACTAGATACGGTTTTCAAATTAATTTTTTTATTTTTTTATAATTTATTTTAATATATAAAAATAATTACCAAATATGCTGAAGGTATGAACATAAGATGATATTTTTCTTGAAACTTATTAATAGCCCAGAACCTATCAACCAATATGACCTAAAACATCGTGTTTCCACATGTATCTATCTCTTTGTTGTACATTGTGCCATATCACTATTCTCATTCTTTCAAATCCTTATCTCTTTGTTGTCCAACATTCTCATTATTTTTCATAAATATAACACACAAACTAATAGATTCACACTCTATTGAATATGACACCTTTTTAGATTTTAAACTTATCATCCTAAACTATTGGGTTACCTACCAGTTGTTCTTACTCAGTATTTTCCCCCTAGAGCCTCTGTCAATTTTGCATAGGATTTGAAAATAGAGGAAGAGGTGTGGGTTTGGCTCAACCCACATGTTTTTCCTCCCTAAAATTTGTCCCCATCGCCTTTAAGCTAATGCCTTCCCACATTTTGACCTACATCATCTTCATGATGGATCATCCTCTAAAATATTTGCATCTTTTTAATGCCCAAATCAAAAGGGACTACAAAACAAAAAAAAATTCCCTCAAAATTTGAAGTCTTTCACGAACATGGAGCTTGGTGACAGGAAGCTCATCCCTAATTTGGGTTACCTAAGAAGAATAATTCCCCTCAAAAAACCCTATTTTTCATTATAAATACGAGGTTCTATATCACCATTTAAGAAGTTGAGGAAGTCCTTTATGTGGAATACCTCCCAGAAGACACCCTAACTCTTGGAGCTATCTAAAAAGTAAGTTACACAATGAAGGATATGCTCTCATTATTATCGGGAAGATAATTTTCCATCAAATATCCACCCTGCTCTTCTATCCATCTCTTCCTACAGTCTTTATGGGAACACATGACCCTCCCAAATGCTCATTATCAATCATGTCATTTCCCCACAATCAATATAGACACACAAACATTATTTGATAATAGGGATTCTATACCTAGTTCCATGAACACTTGAATCTTAAACATAACTATGTATGAACATTGTTTTGAACATAATTGTAATAGATATATACATTGTATATATCTTGAGTATGAGTATATATATAGCAATGTATCCATATAGTGCAACCTATGGGAGAGAAAACGAGTATATATGCACAGGAGACGACCCAAGGGTACTCCCTCTCCACAACTTATTTGATGGTATCCAAATATTTTAATTTGCGAAGGAAAAAGATCTTGTCTTCCTCCTTCTCCCACATTATCTTCCTCATTGAATCCCACAGAAGGGATGCCTCACACAAGTTTAATAAACCACTAGCACAGTAGCTAAATAGTTGTTGGTGAACACCGAAAGGTTGATAAGATGAAACAAATCCTTAAAAGAATATATTAAATTTTATTATTGATTAACAAATAAATGGTTGTGTTTCATTTATCTGGTGTTAATATTCTAACTTCTGTTAATCACTTAGTCATGGCAATCAATTAGCTATCAAAGTAATTTTTAAATATGATTAGGTAAATGTAAAAAAGTAAACACATAAACTGATGTCTTTATAATAGCTAGGAAGTTAATGATTGAAATCAAAGCCATTTATTTCGTGTGACTACTAAGAATATTCCAGCCATATTTAATCCTATCCATAGAAAACTTATTAAGCACTAAACCCCTATTAAATCTGCCCATTGTCAATAGGTGTACGCCTTTCAACATAACAAGCTAATTAAATATACACAATACCTTAACAAAAAAAGTGAAATTTCATCCATAGAATATGTAGCTTTGAAGATTCAGAATGCAAGAGCACCATTCAATTGCTTGATTTTCTGGTTGGGTCCATACAAGCCAGAAAATTCATACATTTCAATCAAACTGGGGCACGAAATGCATGGAAAATAAGAGAAAAGTTTGATTTTTTTCCAAGGATAAATGATGTACTTGACATCTGAACACCTCAATTCAGTGTGAAATTGATACCCAACTTCCCCATCGACATGTCAGTTGATCCATCTCAAAATTTACTTCCAAATTACCTCTCTTCTCCTTGTGCATAATGCAACCATCGATTATTGGGATAAATTTTTTTTGGTGTGCACAATGTACTATATAGTGTGTGAGATACACATATGATGTTTTTCCTTTAATATAACATGTCATCATTTTTGTTCAATATAACATGAATTTGTTGTTTTCTTTAATAGTAGAATTGTTTGTAGAGAAAAAAAAACCAGGATTGAGTAGTGAGGGGATGTATAAGGGTTTTTTCATACATTTATTATTATTTATTTTGAAAAACTTAGAGAAAAAAAACTTGTATAAGGTTAATTTTTTGATAATTAATCGATTTGAATTATATTATTACAATGAAGTTACTTGATTTGGATTTAGTAAAGAGGACAAATTTTGTAGGGACTGAGCATATTTACTATGCCTTAAAAACTATCGTTTTTTATGTGACTTTATAATATTAAATATCCACAAGCCATACATTTTAGTCATTGAAAGTTAGATGCAGTCACTTATCTAATTTCATTTTCATATTAATTTGTTTTTTAATAGTTTTAAATGTAATGTATATTTTATTCAATGTAATTTATGTGATAATATATTTTGTTTTAAATGGTTTAGTTTAAAATTTTAGTATAATTTTTTATTGTTAATATTGTTGTATTTATGATTAATTTTATAAATATATTTTGAAAAAGTTTAATATAATTTATAATTTATAATGTTTATATCTTGATATAAGTAGTTTTTGTTTTTTTAATGTTTATTGGGTATAATTTAAGTGTTTGGTTTTTTTATTTGGATTCTAATCTCATTTGATAATGGAGAAAATCGAATAGGACATTGCATGGAAATGCCAACAACCACATACCACTTTGTTGATGTTTTGGACCGCATAGAGTGTTATAACCTTAATTTCCACCCTATAGTCCAGAGAGGAATCCATTAGAATATGTAAGCCAAAATGCACATTTTGCCTAGGATTTGAGCCATTTTGGATATCCTCACTCAATACATAGTAGAAAAAAAGTGACGATCCTCATAGGTCACTAGTCGCTCAACAAGCGAGGATCTGTAAAACTTGTAGATTCGGGCAGTTATGAGGTGATAGGAGAGGGATGAGTTGTATATTTGTGCCAAGGGTCTAGGAACTCACATCGTTTGAGTCTATACTGGTATCTAGAAGATCTAGAATATCTCCTAAGCCACTTTCAAAGAACTATATAACAAAGTAAAGTATTCGGAAAGAGAGATAGACTTTAAAAGAGAAATATTATGCTACCCATTTGCAGAGGTGCTTGTCCTATCTATCACAACCAAAATTTAGTGAGCCTGTCCTAACCAAGAAGCTAAAGGGAGAATCAAGGAGTAAGGAGAAAAAAAAAATGCATATTGTTACAGAAATATTCCCCTACAGATAGGTGAACTTTCCCTTAGATTATAGACCCCTAAGACCAAGACAAAAAAACACCAGTGGATGCTAACATCCCTTTGAATTTAGTTTAACTAATCAGAAAGAGAGAGGTGGAGAAAAAGTGTGATGCACCTAGTCTCGAAGTTTGTCCTTACTGCTTCCAATCCAAGCTTCATCTCCAAACTCCTTAGCACAACTTGACACCTACAATGATAAAGGAAAAAAATAAACAAATAACTCCTACTTTACAATATTATATCACAAAAATTCATCTACAAACATTGAAGGAACAATAGACACCCACATGCAAAAATACACAGTCTTGAAGGAAGTATGCCAAGTATATTAAAATGAGAACCCAAAGACAATACTTACAAACATAGATGATGATGCAACACCCCTCCAATCTCTTCTCATCTAGACCCTTGCATGAATCCCAAGGTCATAAGTTTGATAGCTCTCTTTGTCACCTTTTTCCTCTTCTCCATGAAAATATCTCATTATTTAGGATTTGTAGGCTTAACCACCATGGAGAAGATCACTCAATAGATTCAATAAAATGTGATCTCCAAGAATTTTAGGGAGAAAATATCTCGCAAGGATTTTAGGTAGAAAATGTATCACAAGGATTTTAAGGAGAAAATATCTTTCAAGATACACCAAATTAGGATTTTGGTTTGAGAAAATATGTCAACCTCTCCTTGATATTAGGAAACTAAATGTGAGGTAGATTATCACACTAAGTCAATTTTTTGTTTTATGAATATTAATAAATAACTCATCTGAACATAGTATTTTGACCTTCATATAATATATCTCTCCTCCACATTCACTAGGATTGCAACAAATGTTCTTTCATGGTGTGAAGGTGTACGCAAAACTTAGAAGGATGCATATGAAACTTTTATGACACTTGCGACACTTAGGGTGAGGTACTTAAGTGTGAAATTTTGATGTGTAACATATTTCCTCCTAAAGTGTGAGATCAACAGAGAAACTCATGGTCAAAACACTTTACAATTCTTCAATGCAAGGGTGTGGATTTGGAGGACCTGGAAGAAGCTGAAAAAAAACATCAAACAATATTAATATATGTTCCATTTTTTAGGCAGGTATACCTATTCTCAGAATACGACATGACTGAAAGAAAGGCCTCCAAACAATACACTACGGATCCATGAAAAATATTAACTAAGGATATGGAAACAAGAGATACAATGTGGATCCATACCTCCATGACATGAACTAATCGTATCCAAAAAAATACATAGTGGAGCTATGGGATGATAAAACATAGCCACAAAACAATACAATATGGATCTATGTGATAGTATATATATCAACATCCTCAAATGATATCCTTTGCAAGTTGGTAAAATCATATAACATAGTGAACGCTCAACCCAGGGTCTTCGTCCAAATCCTAATATAGTATGAATCTAGCCATGTGAATAGATGATTTGATGTCAAACATGGTAGAAACCACTTGATTACTGATCATTGAGGTAAAGTGTTAAGAAGTGAGAGGGAAATCACCAATGATGTTAATGACTCCCAAGGAAACCTAGTACATTCCAACGAATGTGAATAAATGAGTTGAGGTCGAACATTCATTGAATCATCTGATCAGTGGTCAATGATGTAAATCTATTTTCGGGAGGAGGCCTTCCATTGAGTCATGAGGGTACCAAGGTAGTAACTAGTTTCTAAGTGTAGATCTTGGATGATGTGTTGAATTTGACAGGAAAAGAATCATCGAAGGAGGGCCTTGATGTATATGTTGGTTATGTCTTATATTCTTTTCCTGTGTTTGTGTGGGCATGTCAGATATGACAATTGTGTCTGACAATCCCTTGTAGTAGTGCTATTTTTGTGTCGTGTGCATCAGGCAGTTTCCTAGGGGGTGCCCAGGGGGGGTAGGTATGCCCCCCTGGTTACACACAGCATTCGAGACAGTGCCTCGATTATTATTTTTTGGATGGTTTTTGGTATTTTTAGTAGTTTTCTAAATTAATCCCGTATTAAGGGATTAGGGTTTTGGTATCTACAAAATACCTAAAAACATTTTATATATTGTATGGTGAATGGTGAAATTAGATATAATAAATATAAGAAAGGTTTTTCTGGTTGAGGGTTTCCGATATAAAATCTTTGTGTACTCTGTGTATGAGCCATTGATTAAATTTTGTTTTTCTTAAGAATCTATATGCATTGCTTTACTTCATAGGTTTAAAACTTACACGTGGTATCATAGCTCATTTTGGGCTTTAGAGGGATTCCTTTGTTGTTGAGGGTTTGGCTCGGTCTTGATAGATCAAGTTTATCTTGGGTCTGTAATAAACATAGGTTTAATGGGAGCTTTTGCAGTGGAGATTCAAGTATAGAAAGAGGAATGGCGAGCTCATCTAGAATCGAGATAGATAAGTTCAACGGTAAAAACTTTGAGCTATGGAGGCTCAATATGGAGGACCTTCTTGTAGACAAAAAACAATGGATCGTTGTGGATCTTGGTACACAACCTAGTGGTACACCATCTACTAGAACAGATGCTATTGGTACACAACCTACTAGTACACAAACTACTAGTACACCAACTACTGGTATGTCGAAGGAAGTTTGGGAGAATTTGGACAGAAGAGCAACGAGTACTATTCGAATCTGCCTGGCAGATTTGGTTTTGTTGAATGTATCAGGAGAATCTACAACCAAGGAACTATGGGATAAGTTGGGGAATTTGTATCAATCAAAGTCCCTAGTAAACAAGTTGTTTCTTCAAAAGAAGTTGTATCATCTTAGGATAGAATATGGAGATTTTGTGACAGAACATCTAAATGCCTTTAATACTCTGTTAAGTCAACTTGTATATTTTAATATTACGATTGCAGAAGAGGATAAATGTATTACTTTGTTATGTTCATTTCCAGAATCTTGGGATAATCTAGTTGTAGCAATTGGTAGTACCACTAAATCTACATTGAAGTATGAGGATGTATTTTCATCCTTGTTATCTGAATAGATGAGGTGAAAAAACATGGATAGTCATAGTACAGATAATTTATTTGTAAGAAGTCGTACCCAAGACAGGAATCCTGGTAAACCTTCGGGGGGGGAGATCTAAATCTATAGGTAGATCTAAGTCTCCAAGAAAATCTTTGGGCAAATGCTAGAAATGTGGTAAAACAGGGAATTATAAGAAAGATTGCAAGTCTAAAAAGGTTGGTAAACCAAAGGGATCTGATAGTACCTCTTCCAAAGAGGCTGAAAGCTCCACTGAAGAAGGAGGTGATGTTTACCTAGCATCTAAAAGTACACATGCAGACTGTGATGTATGGTTGATCGACTTAGGTGCATCATACCATAGGAATCATCACAGGGAGTGCTTCTCTGAATATGAAAAATACGATGGTGGTGATGTATTCCTAGGATATGACTCGACAACAAAATCTTCGGATGTGCAAGCACTAAGTTTTTTCTAAAAGATGGAAGGATTAGAACTCTCCCTGGGGTTCTGCACATTCAAAAACTAGCTAGGAGCCTAATATCTGTAAGCAAGATGGATGATGTAGGATTCGATACTATATTTGGAAAGAAAATTTGCAAGATGGTACGAGGAGCAAAAATTTTGATGAGGGGAGTTCAGTGTGGAACTCTATACAAGTTTTTGGGAAGCACTTATACTAATGGGTGTAATAGTTATGTTGTCCCTGAATAGAGAAATAAAGAAGGCAAGACTAATATTTTCCCTAGAAAGAAGACCATGATATGGCATCAAAGACTGGGACGTATTAGATAAAAGGGCCTTCGAACACTACACGGAAAAGGTATGGTTGAAGGTATGTCTAATTGCACCTTGAATTTTGATTTCTATGAACATTTCATATATGGTAAAAAAAATCAAGTAAGATTCCCATCTAGTGCTACAAGAGCGAAGGGGATCTTAGATTTGATACACAATTATGTGCTTCGACCTGTTCCTGTTCCATCCTTAGGTAAATCTGTGTATTATGTTTCATTCATAGATGTTTTTTCAAGGGACACATGGATTTATTTTCTTAGAAAGAAATATGAGGTATTTGATAAATTTAAAGAGTTTAAGGCTCTGGTAGAAAATCAGATAGAGAAGAAAATAAAGGTATTGAGAATAGATAATGGTGGATAATTCAGTGGAAATGAATTCGAAGAATTCTATAGGAAGTGTGGTATAGCAAGGTAGAAGACTACTCCATACACTCATCAATAGAATGGAATTGCAGAAAGGATGAACATGACATTAATGGAAAAAGCAAGGAGCATGTTTAACAGTGTCGGGTTAGGACAAGAATTCTGGGTAGAGGTAGTGGGTACAACATGTTACCTGATCAATCGATCGCCTTCATCATCATTGGATGATAAAACTCCACATTAGGTATGGTCTGGAAATAAACCCTCTCTTCAACATCTTAGAGTGTTTGGTTGTGATTCTTATGTACATGTTCCAAAGGAAAATAGGAGTAAGCTAGATAAAAAGGCTAAAAAGTGTATCTTTATTGGTTATAAAGATGGTGTCAAAGGTTATAATATTTGGAACCTAGAAACCAAGAAGACTATTTACAGTCAATATGTTGTCTTCAGAGAGGTAAAAGATGTGTCCAAATAGGAATTCCTACCAATGCAAGATGAACCTGAGAAAATAGAGCTTGAGTTGGATGATGCAAAATTTGAATCATCTGAAGAAGAGAAAGGAGGAGAAGAAGAAGAAGAACCTCATACCCCAGTATTGAGGAGGTCAATGAGAGATAAAAGGAAACCAGAAAGGTATAGTCCACCTGATTTTCATTCCAATTTTTCTTTATCTATTACTGATGATGATCCTAGAACTATCAGGGAAGTAGTGAATTCAGAGGATAGTAAACTCTGGAAGAAGGCCATGGTTGAAGAAATGGATGCCTTGGATAAGAATGAGGCATGGGATATAGTTGAGTTTCTAGCTAGAATAAAATAATTTGGTAGAAAATGGTTGTTTAAGAAGAATTTTAATGCACAAGGAAAAGTGGAGAAATACAAAGCTCGGTTAGTAGCAAAAGGTTATTCCCAGGTAGAGGGAATTGACTTTGGTGATATTTTTTCTCCTATTGCTAAGTTAACTTCTATTAGATTTATTTTATCTATTTCTTCTTCTTTTGATCTTGAAGTGGAACAGAGGGATGTGAAGACAACATTCCTACATGGGGATCTAGAAGAAAAAATCTACATGAAGCAGCCAGAAGGATTTGTAGTGAAGGGAAAGAAAGAGATGGTATGTAAGCTAAAGAAGTCACTATATGGTTTGAAGTAATCACCTAGGATGTGGTACCAAAAGTTTGACACATACATCCTTGGATTGGGATTTTTAAGAAGCAGGGTTGATCACTGTGTATATTCCAAGAAGGTTGGTAATCACTTCATT
>SNQJ01S0147937.1:0-23525 GCA_010110895.2 Picea sitchensis
ATTAAATTTTTAAAATGGATTTACACTTATTATTGCTTTAATTTTCTATGCAATGGTTTTTATATACAAATTAATTGGCTATTAAAAAAAAACATCAAATAAAAATATTAATGAATTAATATTCAAGTATTATCATTATTATTTTATTTTTAGTTTTGTAAAATATTATATTGAACGAATTAACTAAAGAACCATTCATAAGCTGAACTCTAGAAAGTTGGTCTTGATGACCTTAATTGTGATTCCAAATATGGATGGGACCCTTAGCTCTTATTTTAATTGGGTTGTTTGTTTAGATTTCTCCTTATCTCATCATATCATTAGCCATAGACATAATTAGTATTTAAATAATTAAAGAATATAGTGATTAGTTGTACCTTTGATAAATGTTATGTTTAGATTCTTGATGTTAATTTATTTTTGGTTTGAAAGGCATAAATAGAAAGCTAGGCTGGGTAATTTCACAAAAGATTATTAAATTTTTGAAGTATAACATTTTAATATTAAAATTATTAAATTTTTAAAATGGATTTATACTTATTATTGCTTTAATTTTCTATGCAATGGTTTTTATATACAAATTAATTGGTTATTTAAAAAAAAACACCAAATAAAAATATTAATGAATTAATATTCAAGTATTATCATTATTATTTTATTTTTAGTTTTGTAAAATATTATATTGAACTAATTTATTGAAAATAACTTTACAATCTCTTCAATATTTATGTTTATCTTTGAATTATGAATCTACATTATATATATTTTTTAATTAATCAATTTTTTTAACCAACATGCAATATAAAGGTAACACATTTCATTTATTTAAAATGTAAAATTTTAAATAAAAAAAATTATTAAAAATTAATAAATAACTTAAATTAATTATTAAAAAAAATTATTCATAATAAAAATATTTTTTTCACTAAAAAAATATTCACATTTTTATAACAAACAAGTCACAAAAATACATTCCTCATAATGCTTTCACACGTTAGATTTCCCCACTAACCCATTAGCACCATCACCCAAAGGCTATACTTTATTAATTAAGCAGACATAAATAGCAGAATAGTTTATTGCAATCAAATTTCAAGTTATATGAGCTGCCTTAGTTCAGTGATCTTTCCCTATGCGGACGCAATCATAAGAATCTCGCCAATTGACAACCTTAACCCTTCCTTTGACAAAGTATCCGCTTGTTGGTTCAACGTGACTGATTGAGAAAAGGTCAAATTCAAAAATTTCCTCTTTTATACGCTAAGCCAGCTCCTGTAGTTCGAAGTTGTGAATCGTTTGGTGCCCTTGAATTCAATTTACTACCAGAATAGAGTCTCCTAGCTCTCATGCCATAGTCATAAGCTTTCTTTAAAAGAAGCTTGAGTGCCAATAACTCTGCCTGGTTATTAGTGCCCTTGCTACTATTGGTTTTAAAGGTAATATTGGCCTTGGCCTTAAAAGGTGATAAAGTGTGTTTCTGAAATGAATAATAAATAACACTCCCTAAGCTAGAAAGAATTGGTTTTAAAGGTAATATTGGCCTTGGCCTTAAAAGGTGATAAAGTGTGTTTCTGAAATGTTTTAAAGGTAATATTGGCCTTGGCCTTAAAAGGTGATAAAGTGTGTTTCTAAAATGAATAATAAATAGCCACTCCCTAAGCTAGAAAGAAGGTCATTCCCATGACACGTCCAGTGGAAGAATCCCCAACTGGCATGACATCTTTGTAGGTGGAACCTTCTTTACTAAATTGTATAGCGTCACAACATGGGAAGACACCCGAAAAGAGGGGACTTCTTTATCAACAAATAATCTATTGTTCCAAGATAACCATACTCCCCATAGGACAAGGAAATGAATGGTGTGAAAAGGCTTTAGCTATGATCAAATGAACTAGTTCTAGAGGCATACAGAGAGGACTTCTTTTTTCCACAATTCCCTCTGATGCATCCACCTGCTGATATTCTTCCAAACTCTATGAACAAAAGGGACACAATAAAATCATATTTTTATATTTATTGTTTTTATTAATTAGAAATAAATACATTCTATCAATTAGAATTATAATAAGAAAATTACTCTTTCTTAATGTATTAAATGACTTCTATTTAATAAAAAAACACATTTTTGCATATTTTTAATTTTTATATATATATTATATTTTTTTATTATTTTAAATTAAATAAATTTAAAACTAATCTTATATATAATATTTTATTATTATTATTATTATATATATATATATATATATATATATATATATATATATATACATTTTTTTATTATTTTGGATTGATGAATTAAAAATTTGTATATAATACTAACATTGTTAGGCACGAAATAGTGTACAATAATCCAAAACAGAAATCTTGAGTCAGGTTTCTAAATTTTAAAGTGATTATGTGAATTTTATTTACAATTTAAAAAGAACAAAAAAAACAAAATTTGAATGCCAAAATAGAATATACAAAAGTAAAATTCATTTTTGCCAGGATTAAAGTTCATCAAAGTATCCAAATCCGATGTATTAATATTTGCATTATAATCACAAATGTTTTCTAACTAAAAAAATTTCAGTTACTTTCCATGTCCAAATGCTTATGTTTAGTTCTTTAAGGTGGCTTTAATGTACTTTCATTAAAATATAGAAAGTAACATTATTTTAAATATATATTTTTGCAATTAAATTGATTAATATAATTTTTATAAAAGGTTTATCCATGATTAATTGATAAAATCTAAATATGTAGTTAAGAATGCTTGATAAACTGTGCAAGGTTTCAGCAAAA
Source organism: Picea sitchensis (assembly GCA_010110895.2). Classification (NCBI taxonomy): domain Eukaryota; kingdom Viridiplantae; phylum Streptophyta; class Pinopsida; order Pinales; family Pinaceae; genus Picea; species Picea sitchensis. Next base: position 2,788 of record SNQJ01S0147937.1, read on the forward strand.
AGCTTTTAGTGGATTACCTATCAGGGACAATGAAATTTTAAGGTGGAAAAATGTGTTGATGTTTGTATTTAAAGGAAAAAGGTAAGTAGCCGTTGAGGATAGGGAGGAGGATTCCATAACGGACAACTTTCATCTTTTTTCATTTTTTACGGAATCCTCCTCCCTCAATGAGATCACCACCTTTACCCCAAACAAACCAAATAATTCTTTTTCCTTCCACCTTAAGAGATTCATTTGTCTCCATGATGGGTGGAGTGTCCACCTTGGAACATTAAAGCTCTAAAACCTTGAAAATTAAAGCCATCTAGGAAAAATTCACAACAATTATGTAATTTTCCTTGCATAAGGTTCAAACTCCCTCCCCACACAGTGCTGGGATATTTGTATTGCACCAACGCACACTCCCTGAAATCCATCAAAACATTTCTGCATATATAAAAGTAACAACTCTCCTTAAATCAAAAAAATTTAAAATCCCACACTTAGAAACAATTACAAAATGATGATTTATGACAATTAATGATAAACTTAAAAAAATGAACTAACACAATTAATGGTAAACTTTCTTGTCTATATAATATATGTATGTATGAGAGACAAATATATCTTTAAAAAAGGAGAGACATATATGTCTTTAAAAGATGCTCTCTTTGAAAGATGAAATATGTAAAATCCTCACAAGGAATTATAATATTGTACCAAGTGTTTTAATTCCCTACCTATTTGTATAGACGACATGTTTAGGAATATTTAGGAATGCCTCTATCCAGCTACACCTTTCTATAAATAAAATAGCTTTCATTTTATCCAACAACGTTTTTTTAAAATAGTTGTCTTTGCAGTGTGATTTAGTTTACCCAAACATTTTTAAAACCGGATCATATAGATTCTCATTATTATTTTTTTTGTTGATTCAAAAAGTATGCATGGAATATTGATTTTGTTAGAAAACATTTTTTTCAACTCAACAATAAAATAGAGTTGGAAGTAAAATTGAAATTGTAGAGATTTTCAATTGAGTTCAATTTATACATGTTTTTTCTAGCTTTGCATTGGCTCAAAAGCATCAAGATGTACCATTCCTTCCAAGTAAAAATTTCACTACCTTTTAATGCAGCTTATATTTATTTTAAAAGTTATTGTATTGAAAATACTATATAAAAAGGTATATAAAGAGGAAGTTGAAGTTAATCCCTAATTGGATTAGTATTTTGGAAAGACAATATTAGAATCTTTCAAAATTAAAAGGAAATGATTTTCCTATCTCGTTTTCTTTTTTCTCCCCATATTAAATAAAGATAATGAATTTTCAAATTGTTAATGTAAGGTCTTTTATGTGGATAATGCTTTAACAAACTCCCCATATTAGGTAAAGACAATGAATTTTCAAATTATTAATGTAAGGTCTTTTATGTGGATGATGCTTTAACCTGCAACAAATGGTAGGAATGGTACAATGCCCTACTACATGTGCACTTGTTTTTTTGTGTGAGTGAATATTACTTACTTGATATTCACATGCATATGATTTCATATCCACTTGTTTGCTTTCCCATTACACATTTTTTTTTGTTGAAACTTTGACCACTAGTTCATTTAAGTCATATCCTTTTTATATTTTTAGACTTTAAAAGGATCACCTATAAAAATAAATCAGTTTCATATAAATGGTATAAGTAGATATAAGTATTTTTATCAACTAGGCTTAGCCTAGATGGTTGAAGGAGGAGAGGTATCCTACTTATCTAGGTTCAATTCTCACAAGTTTATTACATGTTGAGCTCTTAATGACAATATTGTTGAGAAAAGCTTCTAGCTTCTTATGTAGAATCCAATTCTAGCCTACTCTACCAACTCTCAAAATAAGGGGAAGTGCTTTTGGTTTTCCTTGAAAAACATATATGTTGAAAAAAACATTTTGAAAAATTACTATACTTATTTTGAAAATTATATAAGATAAGATAATTTTTTCAATGCCTAAATAACCAAAAGAGTAGGTGAAAGGAATTACTAAGTACAACAATGTTGACACAAAATGCAAGTGCAAAAACCACTCCTATAAAAGTAAGAGAAAAACAAATCTAATCTTTAATCTCTAAGATCTAAACTCTAAGAACAAAGTTGAAAGAAAAATCCATCCAAATAGGAGGTGATGAATACAGATACAACTATGTGCATGAGGGCCAAAACCTTGAGAGAAATGTACAAGGTACAAGGGAAAGAAACTCGTGAACTATTGGAACTATCACCTAGGACCAAGGAGGGAGACCGAGAGGTATGCCCCTTCTCCAAGAGGTATGTCCCTTCTCCAAGTCAACAATCTCAGTATGTATCTCTCAGTACACATTTACAAAAACATCACTCTAAGTCAGGGACACACATTAACTTTACAATCTGATAATAAACCATGACCCATTAGCAAAAAAAAAAATAATAGATCACCACATAAATTAAGTTGCTACTAAATTAGGGTCATATATTCCAACGAGAAGCAACCAAATGAGATTGCCCTCAACATCGTCTCCACAGAAGGAATGAGCACCCCACCTATTCATTGGAATTTTAACGTATATTCCCACTACATATAGGAAACGGCCCCAAAATCTAGGAAAAATATAGGAATATCCTAGTTTTAAATCCTAAAATATATTAGGTCAAATTATGTGCATGTATTAATGATATGGTTAGTTTAATAGATGTCAAGCTGGACGAGCTGTAATAGCCTGTTATATAAATATGATAAACATGTCTTCTAAACATTCTGAGTATAGAGCCCAAGGCAAAGGCCTGATTAGTGAATGGTCACGAATTAAAGTCGTTGGCTTGGTTTATGGTGTATGTTTGTGTCTCTTGCCATGTAGTAATGTTTCCATGGTGTATTTTAAATTATGTTAAAATATGTAAAAAATGAAACATAATATAATGCAAAACACCAACTAGTTTCTAAGAAGCACAATGGGGTTATGAACCCATGAGGGGAAGAGGAAAGAGGTCCACAAGGGAAAAAGTTTTATTTGTCAAGTGTCACTTTCAAGATTCCCACTCTTTTGACCACATTTCCTTCGAAAAGCTCACCACCCTTTTTACCATGTGTTATTAAGAAGCTCACTCATCACTTTGACCATAAGCATGTTCAAAGAAAAAGTTGTCATGTTTGTATGGAAGGAATGTATGCTTGATGCAATGGAAAAATATATAATATGCAATCTGTATTGGAGATGTTCTTTTTCACTTCTTCTCCATTATGGAAGGAAAATCAGATTACCTCATGTCTGAAACCCATTGCCATGATTACAACTTGCACTTGGACACTCTGTTATTGAGAACCCTTGTGAATCTATAGTGATCCGAATGGTTTTGTGAATGGTATAATATGAAGATTGAGGATAGTGGTGAGGAATCCATGCTTGTAGAGTGAGAAAAGAGGTTGAGGAAAGATAAAACCCTATTACGCACATGTATTTTCTATTTTCCATTTGTATTTTGTGCCAAATACTACCATACTATGTTTTCCCATAGGGAAATCCTACGCAGTGGATTCTCTTCTTCTTCCTGCATTACGTTGGGATGGATTTCCTAACGGATTGTGTAGTAGTGAAAGAAAATGCCTATGTTGATGTTGTGATTGGTTGAAAGGAAGATGTTCATGGTTGAATGAAGGTTTTTTTGAGGTGCCTATAGTATCTTGTAGTGAGAGAACTAACTTAGTCAAGAGCTTTTCCAATACCAAGAATCAAGAGAATATTAGTCGGGCCATAGTAAAAATGTCATTGGCTTTGAGGGATGTTGCAATGGCATGGAGGTTGTAATGTGGTTGTTTCCATATTGACCCCCATAATGTTTCCTTGAGGTCATAGTCCCCAAAGGACAAAGTGGACAGAAAATAAGAGGGAGAAGTATTTATCTTAATAATTTTACTGACCACATCCGTTTGTTGGCTAGCTTCCTCTGCTATTCTAGGCATGTGCTTCTACTCCAACTCTGATACCACGTTGAAATTTTGATGCTTAGCTCATGCACATATAGTTTATTTATGTTTTAGCATTAACTTTCTGAACCATAAACAATGCGTCAATACCATACACAAGTGTTGTTGTAACTAAGATCACAAGAAGAAGAACTATGCATAAGAACACAAGAAGTATCCCGAAAAACCCTTCTCACTGGCGGGAACAATCAATCCTTTGCTATATTCTCTGGCTGAGAAGATCCCACACCATATATATACCTTTAGCACACAAGAGGGTTCTACAAAACCTATAACCTAGCTACTAAGAGGTGTGCATTTCAGTCGTACATGCACTTGCTCAAATTCCGAGATGACAAGTGAGAGAGTGTAATCCTCAATGGGGATCTTTATTTATAAAATAAAATGACACAACAAAAAGGTGTGTTCCATTGGCACAGTAGGGTCAACCTCAATAACTCAATAATATGATTAATCATTACAAAATATTAATTATCTTTCACAAATGGTGGGTATGACTTGTACCCTTTACATCACAAAATTAGGCTGCGCAATCTTACTCTCAAACAATATGGCAAGGATCTCACAATCCACTAGTGCTCAGCCACTGGGACATCGCCCACCGTGGCGCACGCCATATACCAACATCACTCCAATCCAGTCCAGAGGCCCATCTCTGCCAACTCAACTAAGTCCATGGAGGCTAAGGAGAGACTCATCTCAAGTTGACTTAACCTACCAGAGGGAGGCAGCGAAGGAGTACCATCCAGCCCACCCCAAACTCATTCCAAAGGAGTAGACAAGAGACTACACTGGCCATAACAACTCGGGCCAAGAGTCCACCACAATCTACTACCTGGGCCCCACAATGCATGTATCAACCTACCTAGGGAGAGAACTAGATATGTAAGTGATGTTCTATGAAGTCGCAATCACACTCTCCTCAAACAGGGAGGCATTTTCCATCAGCCAAGCCCCATGGAAGCACTCAACTCTCGGGTCTCCGGCAAGAGGTTTGCGGGAAGACATCTACAACCCGCCATGTAGAAAGGTATTGCACGTAGTAATCGCTTCTCTGTCTCATTATATTCCATATAATGGTATTTGATCTCAATGTGTTTTGATTTATTGTGAAACACATGATTCCCAGAGAGCTTCACACAACTCCTCGGGTTATCGTAATGGATAACAATGGAATCCATCCCATGACCAACAACTGAGGGTCATGGGTTTACCAAGTGGATCTACCACACACATAACGCTGGTACCGCTTCAAGGTACTCAAATCCATTGCAGCTTCTTGTTTCCTACTACACCCGTGAAACCATGACAGATCCTAAAAGTAAAACAACGAACCTAATGCTCTTCCGTCCACACTACCCCCACCAATCCGTGACCGTATCCCCGCAATCTCATGTCGCCACCGGAGGTATATTCCGTGCCATATCCACCATGCTTCAGATATCTCAATACATGCTTCATCTAGTGAGTCTCATCATCGACTCATAAAATGAATCGAGTATCGCTTCCTCAAAGATAGTATGGTATTAGTCCGTTAACTGCATACATCAATGATCCAATCAAACGCTTGTAAAGATGTGGATCAATCTCACCTGAATTAGTAGAAGCCTCGATCATTTTATTCAGATCCATCACACCTTTAGGTATTGGATTTGCGTGATGTCATAATCAATTTCTTCAATATTCCACCATATTCTTGACTCCGTGAAAATTTAATGGGCCCTTCCTCGCCATATACTTCTGAATATCCTATGAGGCACCAATTAAAGCCATGCAACGCCATTCAACAATAAGGCTTTCTGAATCGTTGAGGAATAATTCATCAACATACATAACCAAAATAAGGCACTCTTCACCAAAAATATGATAATATATTTGGATCAACAACACTTGTTGAATCCCAAACTCACCGGGAGAAATCATCCATCTTCTCGCATCTTCCGGGCACGAGGTACCCGCTAATCCATACAAGGCTTTCTTCATCCTACAAACACGAGACTTCGTCATGTATCACGACCATCCGGGTTGTCGATGTAAACCTTCTTTCCCAACTCATCGCACGAGAAAGGTTGTCTTTACATCCATTTGATGTAGTCTCCAACCCATGGATGCAACCATGGAAACAATCGTACGGATGGAGGTGTATCGGGCTACTGGATCAAATGTCTTATTATAGTTAATTCCCTCTACTTGTGAGAGTCCTTTTGCTACAAATCTCGCTTTGTACTCCTCAACACTTCCATCAACAACATGCATTCTGATCTTATAGATCCACTTGGAAGTCACTATAGACTTCTCTCCGGGTTTCGTAATAATTCCCACAATTTTATGACCATCTTTCATCATGCATTCTAGCAAACCTACGACCATATATGTTTCCACAAAAAGAAGGCGATCAAGATTACCGATGTGTCATAGTTAAACAGTAGTCAAAATCTTTGTGGTCTCTTTGCTTTCTCGGAATGCTCAGGTTTTAGTCCCTACCTCCTCGGTATCTATCATCCTGTGCATGCCTTTTTATGACTTACCTAATGTCTCTCGGGAAACATCAACTCAAGCTACGGATCGCACACATCAACTGATCAATGACTATCTCCCTCCAACTCATCAAGGGGAGAAGGTTTGTCTCAATCATTAATCTCCATCTAAGATTCTCCGAATCTTCGAAAGGCCGGCTTCTTGCTCAAAGATGATATCTCTGCTCACCTCAACTGCCCTCTGACCTGTGATGTAGATTCGATATGCCTTCAAGGATTCACTATATCCTACAAAAATACCTTTCCTTCCCGAAGGTTCTAGTTTGGATCTATTCTCTTTGGGTACACGAAGATACAATGGGCACCCAAATATCTTGAAGTGTCCAACCTCGTGCTTCACTCTAGTGGAAAGCTTTTCAGAGCCATGTTCTTCAAAAATCGATGAGAACGTTCTACCACATTATTTTCATGGATGCTTCTTCCCACATGTAATCATAGGTAGAATCTCATCATGTATCATCTTTGGTTTCTAATGATGGTTCTCCGACTTTTCCTCAGAACCCCATTCTCACAGGGTTATGAACTCCGTGTGGTACCTCTTTGATCCCTCAGCTTCAATACATAGCACCGGGCCGAACTTGAGGTGTAATTTCCTCCATTATTTGATCTCAACACCTCGATCTTCCTCCCGGCCGCCCTCAAACCTGAAGCGAATTCTTGAAATATCGTAAGGAATCCACCCTTGGTCTTCAAGAAGTAAATCCACGCCTTCCTCCGCCAGAGTGATCAATACAAGAGCACATAGTACAAATATCCTTTCAAGCTACAAACAGTCCACATACATCCGAATGTATCAAGTCCAAGATCCTTGGATATGCTGCTGTCGCAGTTGACCTCGACATTCTTGCCAAGAGAACAACCTCTCCAAACATATCATGTCAATATGTATCTTTGAAGGCTCTATTACTATCTCTCTCCCTAGAGCAGTAGTGGCTCTATAATGTATATGAGCAAGTCTCTTATGCCATAGTTCACCCAAACTGATAGAATCATGTACTGTGGCTTGGACTAGCTCTGAGAGTCAATCTCAGACAAGTTGTTTGATCGACCTACCTGTCGCACGAGTATGTGAGTTCTTGTGTCATGCAAGAAATTTTCCTTCAAGGAAGGTAACCTTGTAGCCTTTAACCTCTAAGGTCGCAACAGTTATTGTCTTTTTCATCCTGTGTACATATAGTACCTCACCTAACCGGTTGGGTATAATGTAATCAAGTTGGAATGTAGAATTTCCAACTCCTTTCAAATTTGGCATTGTCTCCAAGTACAACATGTAGACTAGATCCCTTTCTCAACAAGGTATTTCAGATGATCTCTATATCCAGTAATGTGTCTAGAAGAACCACCATTACTCAGGCCAAATACTCATCAGGGAACCGTAATTGAGTGTTGATATAAAGAAGAAGGATTCATCTTTATGTCTTCATCTCTTTGATGTGCCTCTAGATCAACGCTAGTGGAGGTAAGTTGTCTTCCTTTCTTCCTAATAGGACAATTTCTAATGTTTCCATACTTGTCACATCTAAAACACTCAATCTTTGAATTGTCTTCGTGTTCAAGGACTTGAAGTCGATGAAGTCTTCTTGTCTTTGGATGCTTTGTTGAACTTCTTTTACTTCTTTTGTTTCCTTTCTTTGTATGAAAGGTAAGAACATAATTGTCATCACAGGAGTCTTACACTCCTCCTCACCTATAAGTCCGGTTTCTTTTCTAGGTACCGGCCCATAGACTTATCAACCTGTGTGTGTAGACTGCCTACCACCTGGAGCACTTTGAAGAAATGGTTCTAAATGTCTTGGGTAAGAGCATTGAGAGTAGCCAAGACAAGTTGGGTCTGTTATGATTTCTCCAATGGCACCCAATTGATCTCCAACTTTAAAATCTTCATGAAGAAGGTAGCAACGATGTCATATTTTGTCATCTTGATATGTTGAAGTTAATTCTTCAAATGTAAGAGCTTTCAGGGTGTTTTTACTCTCAAACATATTCTTATATGCTTCATACATATCATGAGTTGTCTTTAGGCACACGAGGTAGTATATATCTCATCAATAGAGATGAGTATCTTTCCTTGCTTTGACGCCATCTCCAATCTTCTCTTCATCATAGTTGTTTTTGAAGGTCTTTCATCACCACAATAACCTTCTTCAGGTAATCTATAGTCTTGACTTCCAGAAACTCAAGTTCTTTGATCCATCAAGCCTATCTTCCACTTAAAGCCGAGACTCTCATGGTTTGCAGATTCTTCTACAAACTCTTAGCAACTAGGCTAGGGCTATCAACCTTAGAAGGTTTTGTTGGACTTAAGGATAGCCAAAATAAGCCTTGGAAAGTCGAGGAATAATGGTAAATCTTGAAAATCCTTTAATGAGCTTCAAAAACCCTAAACTCAAATTCTCGGTAGAAATGCAGGAACCCTAGAAACCCTAGGGCCAAAAATGAAAAAATATCGTAATTGCAATCTAAGAGTCTCTAGATGTGCGTTGAAGGAGGTTGTACACAATTGTGAAAGAATTAGGACCAATGCTCAAGTGGAAGGTGCAAAAAACTAGCAAAAAGAAGAGTGTCATTTTTGCAGTTGCATCAAGAAGGTGACAACTAGCTTTAAAGTGTTGAAGTAGCTTGTGCAATGGCTCTTTAGGAACTCTTCCCTATTTCCATGTTGAATTTTAATTAGCCTATGCACATGTAGTTTCATTTCAATGAAGCACGTGACTTGAACCATGTCGCAAGAATAATTCATATTGCCACAGTAAGGTAATAAATCCAAGATCAAAAGAATAACCATGCACAAGAACACAAGAAGTATCTTTGGAACCCCTTTTCAACTGGCAAAGACTCAACAATCCTTTTGTTATATTCTCAAGAGAAGATAAATTCTACACCATAGACCTTAGCACACAAGAGGGTGCTTTCAAAACCTAGAACCTAGTGCCCAAGAGAGGAAACAACGCCATCAGACATCCACTTGTTGAATTTTGGAGATGATAAGTGAGAGTGATGCTCAATGGGATTCAATCTTTTATTTATACAACAACCTATTACAACAAAAGGTCTTTAGATTGCCAATAGGGTCAATTCCTCACAACTCAATAATATAATTAATCATTACACAATATTAATTATCTTATGGCTATATGGGGGCTGACTTGTACCCTTACATCACAAATTAGGGTTACAAGTAAAACTTGCATCGCATTAATATAGCAAAGGATCTCACATCAGCCCAATTGTGCTTCAACCACACACGCCACTCAAATAAACATCACTCCAACTGAGTCCACAGAGAGTAACACCCATCTCAAGCCAACTCAACTAAGTCCTTAGGATTACAAGGTAGGAGACCATCTCAAGTCGACTCAACTAGTACATATGAGTCCAAGAGGAGGCCATCTCATGTCATCTCAACTCAATCCAGAAGATTAGACAAGAGACCAAACGTCATAAGAACTTAGTCCAAAGTCTGACGCACACCCATCACACAGGCACACCCAACACTTTGACCCTCATTAATGATGTCTCAACTCACCCAAGAGGAGAACGACTGGAGGATGCTGTCCTACAAACAAATCAACAACACTTTATTGGAATTCAATGACATGTTTCATGGTTGACCAAATAATTCCACACAAGCAAGAGAGAGAGACCAAGAATATCAACAAGAAAATATATCAAGAATCCATTATATCATCAAAGAATCATATATAACATATGCATGAATGTCAAGAACTCAATAGGTAGGAAATTCTCAACACACCTCAAGAGGAGAGAACTCAAATTCAATGATTACAAAATGACTAAATGACTCCTCTATTTATACAATTTGGTCTTCCTTAAGTGTTACAACAACCTTCCTTGAATTAGGGCACCCGAGTATGGTAAACACCCATTCAAGTAATCCTGATAAGTCATGTTTGCACATATTTTAACACATTCTATCATCCCAGCACGACTTGGAAGCATCTAATATATCCTCTTTAAACATGACTTGGAAGGTGTCATTATCACTACAAGCCTCAAACAACACTTGGAAGGTGTCATTACCACTACAAACCCCCTTAAACACAGCTTGGAAGGTGGCATTACCACTACATCCCCACTAATGGTAACTCCTTGGAACTTGAACATCAACCAAAATTTGACAAACTTGTCCTCTATCAACAACCTCATGTAGATATCAACAACATCATCATCTACCCTGCAACACTCAACGAACTTCACATAATTTTGCAAGAAATTCTTGAGGTAGTGTGCATGAATCTCTATATTCTTGCACCAAGATTATTAGCTAGTACTTGAGTGCAATGACACACATATGGAATAAATGATCAAGCCTAATTAGATTTATCTATTTTGGTATGAAGGCAAGGAAGGATGAGTTGAATCCTTAAACCTAGGATTCTATTCTCAATTGTTCTAGAAATATCGGTGGATCTTTGTTGATTATTTTTTAGGTTTGTCTATAGAAATGGGCCAAGGAGCCATTTGGGTTGAGCCCTTGTTTGATTCCATGTTCCATACCATCACTTCTACTTCCTCCTTTGTAATTGGATTTACTAGTGTTTCAATCTCCTAATCCTATAGGTCTATTTGGACACAATAACATTTCATTCCTACATGGCTTGATCAAATTGTAGTGTATCGCAGCCTATAAGGACTAATCCTGATCCCCCTTTGAAGGCTTCTTCTTTGAACCAAAAGGAATTTATTTCAGAAATGATGTTTTTTATTTTGCATGCATTGGCTTGACAATGAAAGAACTTGGTGTTTGTATTGCTCGCTTTTACCAGAAGATTCTTGATTTTAGCCACCACTACTCTTCCTCGACATATTTGGTCTTGGAATAGGCAAGCATTTGTTTTCCTTTCTTTAACTATTAGTTGTTTTGTAACCCCTTATTCTTCACTTTGAGTGTGGACTTCCTTTGAAATGGAGTTTGAATTCATACTCTCTTATGAGGGCTCCTCTTTCATTTCTAGACCACTTTTTCATTTTCATTTTCAATTCCTTTGTTCACCCAAGTGTATTTTGTCAATCCATGTATAGGGGATGCACAAGGGTTTTGGACCAATTCTTCAAATTCAGGGGTTGAGTACCATATAGGATTAGATCTTAAAGGTATTAGACCCATTTCTTGAGATGCAAATACTAATTAAAAATGGTTTGTGGTTAGAAAGTTTGGAAAGAATGATTGTTGATCTTAGAGTCATTTGTTCTAATAGTAAGGAGCTTTGTAAAAAAAAAATTCTAGTCATTCTGCTATGAATCCTAGACCTACTCTTTTATTATTCTAGGGGATTTTCCATTTTTAGGTTTCACATCAACTAGATCTCATTCTGAAATAAAATCCTGAACTAGTTCTCTGCACAAGTCTTTGACATATACTCTCCTGATTTTTTTTTATGTCTCGGGGGAAGTTGAAGTCTCTAACAAGAATTCTATTTTGAAGTTGAAGTTTCTCTCATATGGCCTCCACAATTTCCCCAACTTTCCTTCTTGGTCCCCAATTATTGGTACAACATTGTTATTTGTAATTTTTTTCTAGTGACGAAAACTATAAAGACAATTGTGATCTAATGGGGGTCCTTGGAGGGTTATTTCCGTATAAAGGGTCAATGTGTCCCATAAAGTATCCATTCCTTTTGAAAAACCCTTGGATATTTTATACAACATCCCTTACTTCCCTTCCACAATGTCTTTTATTTCTAATTAATTTGATTCCTCCATTTTGGTTTCTTGCAAGAGTACTACTATTTTTTCATTTTTAATTAGAGTTATGAAATAACCTTGTTTTATTCTAGTACCTAATCTCCTACAATTCTAGGAGAGTGTGCCCATTACTTGCTTTTGGTTTGGACCTAGGTCCATAGGCATGAAACCAATGTTGATTGGGACCCTAACAACTTGTTCCTTGCTACTTCTTCTTGGTGTTCTTTGTTGGCCTCCCTTTCGTGACTTGGTCTCTTCTACATTTTCTCTTTTTGGGGGTACATGATGTAGTTTATACCACCAGCTCATGTAATACTTGGTGATATTGTTACTATTTCATTACGGGGGGATTGATTCTTTAAGTGCTTCTTTAGAGGTGAGTTTATCTTGGGTTTTTTCATTCAAATAATCCTCGATTTCTTGTTTCCTTGGTTCTTCTTGTGTTTGTAATTGAAGTTGAATTCTTTTCTCCCTAATTTTCCCTTGCTCCTGTTATGTTGTACATTTTTCTTCATCTTCTAGATTTAAGATGTTGAATCTATTTGGGCTACATGCTAACGTTTTCTTGGATGAAGATCCTTGTTGTTGATTGTGCTTCCTCTTCTTGTTATTATTTTGGGTTGGTGCTTTCTACTCCTCTTCATTGGAATTTAACAATAGGTTCCATGATCAACCAAAGGAGAGAAAGGGACACCAAGAATATATGGTGGGTATTGAAAATACCCTAATCAATGCACTATATCACCAAAACATCATATGCAACACATGGATGAATGTCAAAGAACTCAAGAGATAGGAAATACTCAACATGCCCCGAGAGGGGAGAACTCAAATTTGAAGACTATGAATGACCAAATGACTTCTCTATTTATACTACTTGGTCTCCCTTAAATGTTAGAACAACTTTATTACATTCGTTGATCCTCTATACTCATCCTTAGTGGTGGATAATGCAAGGACCTATTGCTTCTTTCATCTCTAAGCAATTGGACCTGAATAACCTACCATCATCATCATCAACCCAATCGAAGTTCATAGATACCCCCAACTTAGCATTGCCCATGTTGGAATAACCGATTCCCAACTAATAAGTCCCTTTGACGTACTGCACAATCCTCTTTGTTGCATTCATATGGCTATCCTTCGACTGCTACATGAATCTCGATACTAAGCTAACAATAAATGCAAGGTCATATCTACTACGATTCAAGTAAATAGGGCTCCCAACAAGTTGCCTATACAAAGTAGCATCAACCTTTGGATAGTGACACTCTTTGGTCAACTTGACTGATGACTGATATGGGGTAGAACAAGCCTTGAAATTTTCTCGCTTAAACCTCTTCAAAAAATCAAGAGTATGTCTAGGTTGAGAAATGAAGATATCATCATCCAATTACAAAACTTGGATGCCAAGAAAGAAATCAAGCTATCATAATTCTGTCATCTCAAATGTTAAAATTAAGCAGCTGCAAGAGCCATTCTCCAGGAGGATGGAAAAGACCCTAGCTGAGATCTAGGGCCCCCAATACACTCCTAGGGTTCTTGGTCTAGGACCAAGCAGTTAGAGCCATGGAAAAATACACTAGTGAGGGCCCCCAATATATTGTTGGGGTTCTTGGTCAGAGACTAAGCAATTTGATGATATAAGTCCCTAGATGTGTTCTAGGGCCCCTGGATGTGTCCCATGGAATCCTTGCTCGGTGCTTGGATTGATCCTTGGTTGTGTACCTTGGTGGATAAGACCCTAGTTGTGATCTAGGGCCCCCAGTTGCGTTCAGGGGTATCATGGTATGGGACCAGGAAATTTCTTGGTTGAGTATCAAGCTAAGATGATGTGTGATCTTCTTCTCTCCCAAGATAGTCCATGAGACCTAGGAGTAGTTAAGAAGAAGGACATGATCACATCATTGAATTTCCTCTTATGTTGGGATGATAAAAGCTTATAAGTTATATCATGAGACCTTTGTGGACATTCTGTCATTAAAGAAGAACCCCCCCCTTTGACCTTGTTATCTTTGCAACCTTGCTTGAGCCACATCCTCCTTAATGTTTATGTGGTTTGGTTCTTTGCTAGCTGCCTTGACTTTGGGTTTTATAATTTAAACATTTAATATTTTAATTATAAAATATTAATTGTTTAATTGTTGGGTTTTAATCTAACCCTAAAATTAGGGCTAATTTGCAAACCCTAACCTAACCACCTAAACTATAAAAGAGATACCTCTCCCCTTACTCTCTCACTTATTCTCCTTCCTCCAAACCGAGGCTTGGTCTGAGGTTTTGTTGTGACTCCTTGTTCAGTTTGGTATAGTGGTGCGACTCCCTCCTTGGATCATTTCTCTTGCTAGTATAGGGTGTGACTCCCTCCTTAGATCAATTATCTTGCTGGTATAGTGGTGCAACCCTCTCCTTGGATCCTTTCTCTTGCTAGTATAGGGTGCAGCTCTCTTTGGATCAGTCTCTTACTGGGTATAGGTTGTGGCCCCCTCCTCTCCTCCCTTCCATCTTGTCATTATCTTCTTGTTGGTGCCATCACCCTTATGTTTTCGTTGCTTCACTGTTGGTGCCGCTATCTCTTTATTGGTTCCATTTGTATGCTGACCCTGTTTCATTATTGGTGCCACCTGTTGCTGCCACTGTCCTCCTTTTGTGACCTGTGTTTTTCTACCTATCTTACAACAGTTAGCACCCTAATTAGGGTTTGATGAAGCAGCCATAAAACTGCTATGTTATTTGTGTCTATTGTTGTAGCAACACTATATTCTTGGATAGTTTGTGTTAGGGTTGTTAGTGGCCTTCTTTTCAACCTATAGTTTGGATAGTGGTGTCCTTGTTTCATCCCTTTACCTGATGATTGGTATGCTGGTTAGTTTTATGATAATTCCCTAAAGATTCTTCTTGGCAAAATTGTTCACAAGATCATGATGAGATCTACCCCTGAGGGTTTGATCCATGACCCTTAAAGCTTTTTCTGAGCATACAAAAAAGAGGATAAAAAACAAGCACATCAGGTAAATTTGTTCTTTGTTTTTTCTAAGGTAATACTTAGATCTATAATGTGATTTCTATTATAAATTGTTTACATCAGAATTTTGTTTTGAATATCTTACTGATCCATAATTACAATAGAAAATAAAATGAAAAGATATATTTGTTTCTAGCTAGTCTATAATTTGCCCTTAAAATTCTAACATCAAATGTATCCTTCAACTTAGCCTTCAAACCAATATTGAAATCATTATTTCTCCTAGTGGGTACCAAATCATCTGTGTATAACACAATATAAAGACTTTCACCATTCACATGCTTAGCTGAAATACTATGATATGATTCACAACACTTGAAACCACAATGAAGAAATAACTTATCAATCTTCTCATACCATGCTCGAGGTGTCAATTTCAAGCCATACTGGGATTTCCTCAACTTGCACACAAGTGGAGGATTACTATCTACACAAAAGATGGTGGTTGCTCCATATAGATCCTCTTATGAAGATCCCCATGTAAGTAGGGAATATTCACATCCATATGATGTATCTCCCAACCAAAACGAGCAACAACCCAAATAAAATTCACCTTAGCAATTGGACCAAATGACTTAGTGTAGTTATTACATTCTTGTAATGATAATCCCTTTGCTACCAAGCAAGCCTTGTATCTCTTTGCAATGCCATATGAAGTGAACTTGGTCATGTGGGCCCATTTGCATTTCACCACATTCTTCCCATTCAAACAAGGAACCAACTCCCAAGTATTGTTATTCATCAAGGAGTTCTACTCTTCATCCATAATAGTCTCTCATTTTACACTACCACGAGCATTTTCACATGTTTGAGGATTCTCATGTATTTATCACCCTAGTCATGATTGCAAAACTTGCATGTATTTTTTGGCTTCAGGTACTCTTGGAATCATTCACATCACTTGTATCTACACCAACATTCTCAATGGTCTTCATATCCCACTTGAGATGACAAGTCTCCCCTATAGAATAATTCTTTGCTTCCCTCTCATCATGAATATTATCAACCACTTCATTAAAAATCTCAACATGAGTAGGTTCAATAGTACCTAATTCCTCCTTTGAATCTAGACTAAATGGAAACTAGGTGGAATAACATTAAAGGGAGAAGAATACTAGAAACCTTATCATTGAAAATAACATATCTTTGAATGATCACTTCATGTTTGCTTTGATTATACAACCAATAAGCCCTAGACTCTTGAGAATAGCCAATCACAATGCATGGAAGACTTTGGGGCCTGACTTCTTCTAGTTTTAATCTAGGATATGATTCCAATCTATGCATCCAAAGGTATTAAAATGTATAGTGGTGGGTTTCCTTCCACTCCATATCTTAAGAGGTGTCACATTCCTCATGACTATGGTGGGAACCCTATTCATGATGTAGTTTGAACATGCCACGATTTCTACCCAAAATTTGTCTGGAAACCCATTTTCCTAGAGCATACATTTATCCATATCAACTAATGTCATATTGTTTTGTCATCAACACCTCTATTCAAGAGTGTATGGCATGGTCCACTGCCATGAGATGCCATTTTGGGACAAGTGCCCCTCAAATGTATGACTTACATATTCACCTTCTCCATTGAACCTCAAACACTTCATAGGTTGACCACATTGCTTTTTGGCTAATGCCTTGAACTCAATGAATCTCTCAAGTACCATATGCATATTTTTCAAGAAATGCACCCTTGTATGCTTGGAAAAATCATCATTGAAAGTTAGAATATGCCTTGCACTTGCTAGGGAAGGATGATGCATCATGTTAAGATCTCTAAACACAATTTCTAGTTGTGACTTTTCCCTCTGTGCCTTTCCTTTCTCAAACTTTTGTGGATGATGTTTCTTGAGAACACACCCCTCACAAACACCATCACAAGGAGACACTCTAGGCATGACATGGACCATATTCAACCAAATCATCAATATCATCCTCATGAATTTAAGTGTTATAGTCTCTCATGCCAAGGATTAGTGCCATCATCTACTTTGATCAAAAGTACAAATGTCCCATATGGCCCTCTTCATCTATCTGGATCTCGAAAGCCGCAAAACTTATACAATTTCTCCTTTGGGTCAAGAGTGTCCACAATAACAACAATAAAATTGTATTTAATATCCTTCACTACAAACATGTTAGGACAAAAGTCACATTTCTTTCCAATTTGTGTGATTTGAGGTATAGATAACAAGTTAGCACTAAATTGTGGTACATCGTAGCCATCATTAATCACTCCATTCTAATAACCAATGCTTCCACTACTAGCAATAGTAAGTGCATAGTCACCCATGACACATTTTTTCCTCCTTGGCATTATTCAATGAAGAAAATAAAGAAACATCCTTAGCTAGGTGATGTCAACAACCCAAATCCATGATCCATTCTTGGGAAGTGTTAAAATAAACATGTACTGTTAAAAATAATGCATGAGCATCATTACGATTTCCTTCTTGATGACATCGTTGATTTCCTTTGAGTGCCTTAACCTTCAACTCAAGATCACAATTCTTTTTAATGCGCCCTAGTTTTCCCCAATAGTAGTATCATTTCTTCCAAGTTAAATTTCCTTTGCTAGTTTTCACTACCATGATCTTTTCTATTACCATGATCTCTATGATCCCTATGATGGTTGCCTCCATGGTTGCTTCCCTGATTCCTCCTTAATCTTCCTTTGGACAACCTCAATCTCTAAGATTATGTTTGGAACCCCTTGCCTCTATTGAAGTGAGCTTCTTCTTGTTGTTGAGTTTTCCTCCCCTGATAAGCTTGTCTTGCTCCTCGATAAAAAATGAGCAAAAATAAGCAAAAGTGAAATCCTTACCATCTTCTTTCCTTGAAGCGTTCACTGCTTGGAACGTGGAATCAAATGAATTATATAGTGCTATCAAATTCACAAGAGTTAACTCTATCGATTGTCCTTCCTTCTTCTTGAAATCTTTGCCACACTCTCTTAGTTTCAATTGTAACTTCTTCAAACAAGCTAGATAATCCTTGATCCTGTGAAATGAAAGCGAGTCAAGTGGTGAGTTCTTTCTCAATCAACACAACTCGATTTTCATTGACTTTATTAAATAGACTATTTATCCTCTACCATACTTCATGAAGATAATTTATCCCAACCATATGAAAGCAAAACTCCCTTAAGATGTAGGTGTTCACCACCCATACAACATCATCCTTCTTACCATGAAACTTGAACATTACATGTTCCTTAGTAGGTTTAGGTACAACAATGTTAGTATACTATTGCAATCCTTTGTTTCTTAGAAAAAACTACAAATCTTTGACCCACATCCCATAGTTGTTCCCATTGAGTGGTATAGGCTCCTATTTTGAACCCAAAATTTGATGCCCAAAAATTAATCTCATAAATCGTGTGTTACCAATTCTTGATACGCTCTCCACCAAAATGTGGATCACAAAATGTTTATACAACAATATTAGTATATTATTGCAATCCTTTGTTTCTTAGAAAAAACTCCATATCTTGGACCCACATCCGATGGTCGTTCCCATTGAGTGTTATAGGCTCTTGTTTCAAACCCAAAATTTGATGCCAAAAAACAAAACTCAGAAATCTTGTGTTACCAACTCTTGATACCATTGCCACCAAAATGTGGATGCCAAAATTTTTAACCAAACAAAAAAATATGACACCAAAAACAAATTCATATGCAAAAGTTATGCGCTTTAGAAGATTTAGGGGGAAAACTTCGACCAAATGTTGACTATGATATTTGCACAAGTATGTGTATGTACTAGGAAAAGTGTAGAACAGTAACCCACCCTAATGTTTTACAAACATCCCACTACAAAAAATGTTACTAATAAATTTGATCATATGAGCAAGTTATAATCTAAAAATGGCAATTGATTATATAACCCTTCACGTGATATAATTATATTTATAAACACTTCAAAGATTTACTTACATTAGTTACATAGGTTAGTTAAAATTGCTTGTGCTAGTAGGCATCCAATTTTGTGTTGGCTCTAATACTCAACACGACTCCTCCTAGTGCATCTCCATATCAATCCAACATTTGACACAAGCTCTTATTGGCACATTCAAAATCTTGTGCAATGCCTAATAACCTTTGGGCAAAATGGGCACAAACAAAATATGTTGATTAAAGTAGTCATTATTTTAGTATCTAGTTAATTTGAAAGAGATACATTTTTCTCTTAGAAGTATAAAAACCCAGAAAATAATTTTAGTTGTTCACAATATACTATTATATAAATTATTATTTTTTTTTTTTTTCAAGGAAAACCTTCTTGAAAACCCTTAAAGGCTTCATTGTGATCCATGGATGGTAAGCAAGATAAACCATTAATAATGACTACAATGCCTAACCCCAAGAGAATCGAGAGAGATAAACCCATGATCTTCCAACTTTGAAAGTTTACACGTTTGACTCCAATACCAATCGAATTAACCCTCAAAACTTATAAATTATTTTTTATATTATCTTTTTTAATGAAAGATAATGATTCATGAATTTATATTAATTTCATTTTGTAAAAATTAAAAATAATTCTTTATTTCCAATAAATAAATTGTTTTAAAATGTTAATTGTGAAAAAATAACCTACAAAATAAGTTTGAACCATTAAGTTTATTCCAAATTTTAGAATTAAAACTTTGAGATATATACTTCTATCAAAATTCTCATAATCTTTTTAATTTTTTAAATTCACTTATCTTTTTAATTCACATAGAATTAATGATTCATGTGATGTTTTTAAGAGTACATACTATTATAAAAATGTTGAGGTAATAATTTACAAAGAGTTTCTAATGGAAAGGTTGTTCTTTATGTCATTTTACAGGTAACCAAATGGTTTTCTTTATCTTAAATGCTGTTGTTGTGGTAGTAATTGCTATGACATTTGAGCCTTTCTTACCTCGATCAACCGATAGACCAAATTAGTCAAAAGGACAAAGATACTCGACTCGAGGAAGAACCAACGAACACTTCTCTTCATGATATGTTGCTTATTTTTTCAAAAAGCTAAAGTCCACATTGAGATATAAATTATTGTTCTCTCTATGTTGTAATACTTTTCATGAAATAAGAAGATTGTCCATCACGCAATGCAATTTTCAAGGTTATTGTATTGTATTATATTATATAGCCCAAAACAATTCAAAAGTGCATTAGAGATTATTTTTTTTATTTGCTTATGAAGTTTGCATTACCTTAACATTCTTTGAAATAAAATGCTAGAGATCTCAATTAGATAGAGATAACGGTGTGTAACATGATTACATTGGATTGAAATGTCATTTGCTTGGCTTATAACTTGGAATTTTGTTTGTAATAGGGTTGATAGTTTATTTTGTATTTTTATATGAAAATATGTTGATGTTTTACATTTATTTATATATTGAACTAAAGATTCTTTTAAACTCTATTAATTGGAAATATGAATGTGACATTTATGGAATTATGATTTCTTAAAACATGTTTCC